>ML103421.1:230737-247428 GCA_003697995.1 Taxidea taxus jeffersonii
ACCCTCAGTTTGTTTTATGACATTAAGAGTCTCTTTTGGTTTGTCTCCCTCCCGATCCCATCTTGTTTCTTTTTTCTTTTCCTACCACCTTAACCCCCACCCCCGTTGCATCTCCTCCCTTTTTTTTTTTTTAAGATTTTATTTATTTGAGTGAGAGAGAGCATGAGAGGGGAGAAGGTCAGAGGGAGAAGCAGGCTCCCTATAGAGCTGGGAGCCCAATGTGGGACTTGATCCCAGGACTCTGGGATAATGACCTGAGCCAAACGCAGTCGCTTACCCCACTGAGCCACCCAGGCACCCCTCATTTTCCCTTTAAAGATAAGCACTTTAAATGCTTGGGTGGCTCAGTGGGTTAAGCATGTGCCTTTCACCCAGGTCGTGATCCCAGAGTCCTGGGATTGAGCCCTGTATGGGGCTCCCTGCTCAGCGGGGTGTCTGCTTCTTCCTCTCCCTCTGCCTCTCCTCCTTTCTTGTGCATGCTCTCTCTCAAATAAATAAACTCTTTTAAAAAAAGATTTAAAAAAGATAAGTTCTTTAGTACCACATCTGTTGTATACAGTGTACTGTACTATTATCATCATCATAAAATAATCCCTAGATTTCCCTTTCTTTCCTTTTCTTTTATCCTTCCAAATGTCTGCTCTCAATAATGTCACTGGCCGGGCCATCTCTCAATAAATCCTCCAGAAAAGGGCTGAAGACTCATTCCTGCTTCTTAAGTTCCAGGATTTAAATGATGCTAGCCAGGGAATAAGGAGGTACTTTGGGGAGCCTCGCTGACTTTGTTACAGTACCAATCAGGTTCCCAAGAGCCACAAAACATGTGATTACCACCCAGTAGGCCAAACTACATCAATATACCTGTAAATCCCTTCACCGAGGAGGGAGCATGCAAACTGCAAAAAGACAGCTGGCCAAATCTTTCTACCTCCCAGACACTGTCCCAGCTCCTATATCCGAGCCACTTAACTGCTCTGTGTGCTGATTAGTAAAACAGATCAGTCCTCTTTTTCTATATTGTTAAGAGGGAACAATCACTATAATAACACCTAGACTACAGTAGTTGAGTGTTTGGCTAAGATGAAATAATCTATCAGATTTTTAAGTGTTTTATTTTTGGGTTTTTGTTTTTGTTTTTAATTTTTTGGGGGGAGGGAGGGAGGAGGGAAAACAAATAAGCGGGGATGAGGGTCAGAGAGAGAGAGAGGGAGAAGCAGACTCTCTGCTGTGCAGACAGCCTGATGTGGGGCTCAATCCCAGGACCCTGAGACCACGGCCTGAGCCAAAGGCAGACGCTTAACTGACTGAGCCACCCAGGCGCCCCAGATATTTTAAAAAGCATATGTGCTAAAGGAATATAAATCGCTCACATGTAAACTTTAAGCCCAGGTTACATATTCAAATGAAAATACAATGAAGAAATAGGTAAGCTTTTTTTTTAAGTAGAAAATTTCCCTAAATATATAGCTTTAAAATTTAGTGGTAGAGGCACCTGGGGGGTCAGTTGTTTAAACGCCCAACTACTGATTTCTACTCCGGTCATGCTCTCAGAGTTGTGAGACTGAGCCCTGCACGGGGCTCCATACTGGATATGGAGCCTGCTTAAGAGTCTCTCTCTCCCTCTCTCCTGTCCCTCTCCTACCCTCATGCTCATACACGCACTAAACACTAAAGAAAAAAAAATTAGCGTTTAATGTTTAAAATCAATTGGTTAAAAAAAACACCCCAGACTTGAGGTAAGATTAAATTCCCAACATAAAAACCAAGTTAGGGAAACCAAGAAGGGGCTTTATTTATAAGATAAAAAGAAACATCATCACAAATCGGTAAATGAGCCTTATCATCACAAATAGATAAAGTGGCCTCATCCCTACAGTTCCTTACAATTCCTTCTATCACTTCATTTCATGCCACATTCTCTTTCTTGTTTTAATTCCTTTTTTTTTTTTAAGATTTTATTTATTTATTTGTGAGAGAGAGAAAGAGAGAGAGAGAGCGCGCGCGCACAGGCAGACAGAGTGGCAGGCAGAGGCAGAGGGAGAAGCAGGCTCCCTGCCGAGCGAGGAGCCCAATGTGGGACTCGATCCCAGGATGCTGGGATCATGACCTGAGCCGAAGGCAGCCGCTTAACCAACTGAGCCACCCAGGCGTCCCGTTCTTGTTTTAATTTCTTAATGTAACTTCTTGGGCTTAAACACTTAGAATTTTTTTTCCTATTGTGGCCATGCATTAGCTCAATCTTAATTTCTTGCAGTCTGAGTACTCTAAAAACAAGGGCTCTAAAAGCCCTTTGTCATACTTGTAACCTGTTGAGCACACTTGTGTAAGTGATCTGACAAAAGCAAATACTTGTCCAGCTCCATTCATTATCTCAGACTCTCACTTTTGGCCCTCCCTTCCAGGAAGTCCTGAGTTTGCTGATTAAGGGGAGAAACAAATTTCTTTTGATATGCTAGGATGAGGGCTGCCTGTCACTCTCCACCTCTCCTTAATAAAGTGCTGAACACAGTTTTCTGGAGGTGTTCCAGAATGTGTGCTTTCTACAAAAGCAAAGAATTGTGGCCACATCCTTATTCCAATTCACACAGCTGAGGAGAGTGTGAAGGGTCCAGAGCAGAAGGGAGGGAAACAAGGAGCCTGTTATACAGGGGCTCACAGGATATCGGTGCCATTTGCTAAGTTTCTCAAACATCATCTTGTTTTCCTCTGCTACTGCAAAATCACAGATTGAAAAAGCAGAAGTGACTTCAAAAAATAACTCCTGGCTAAAGCTCTGCCTTCCCACAGATAAATAAGTCTCATAGTATATATATATGATGGTCAAGAGGGAATCTAGGTTCAAATCTTGGCTCCACCATTTATGCCTGGGTAAACTCTACCAATTAACTTAAGCTCTGTGCCTCAGTTTATTTGTAAAATAAAGACAGTAACAGTACTGACCACCAAAGGTTGTGCATTTAGAACAGTACCTGGCAGGTAAGAGCTCAATAAATGATGGTGGTAATAGCTGCTGATGTGATGTGCTACTGTGACTCATATTTCTCCAAGAGTTCCAAGAATGCAATGCCTTCATTCAGCAAACATTTTACTTTTTGTTTTTATTTTATTTTATTTCTTATTTTTATTTTTAGAGAGATAGGGGAAGAAGGACAGAGAGAATCTTAAGCAGGCTCCACACTGAGCTCAGAGCCTGACACAGGGCTCCATCTCACCATCCTGAGATCATGACCTGAGCCGAAATCAAGAGTCGGATGCTTAACCGACTGAGTCACCCAGGCATCCCTTCAGCAAACATTTTGATGAGCACTCACCATGTGTATCATGTGTGTGTTAAACACAAGAGATACAGACTCAAAAGCCACAATCCAGACCCTCAAACAGCATCCAATCAAATACAACAATATGTCACAGAGTGGTGAGATCTACAACAGAGAAGTGTAGAGTATGCAAGAAGCAAGAAGCTTGAAGACATCCAAGAAAGGGAGAAGAGCCAAGTCTTAAAAGGCAGACTGGAGTGCACCAAAGGACGAAGAAAGAAAAACGGTCATTCTGGGCAAGGCTGGGAAATGACAAAACATAAGACTAATAAGCAAAGGCAAGTGTCTGAAAGGCTGAAGTAACTTGAATCTTAGCCTGAAGAGAAATGCAGACCTTTGACTTTAGGACAAAGGGTGGGCTAGAATGGGGGAACAAACGAAGAAGGAGACAGAAAGGATGGAGTAGAGCGAACAGACCCAAAAATTGGGTAAAAAAGTAAAGTCACAGGTCTTAGATGCTGATGTGATGTGGTAGATTATGGAAGGTAAAAAGTAAAAAGTGAGTACAGGTGACTGACTGGAGAAATGGGGCAGATGATGGGGTCAATCAATTCAGGCAGAGGAAGGTTTGGGGATTGGGGAGATGAGAGCTTCGTTTGAGCTGAGGGACCTGTGGGACATTCAGATGGGAGTCATCTGAAGAAGGAAGTCAGAAATATGGGTGTGTATCTGTAAATTCAGGTGAGGCTGAAGACAGAGTTGGAAATGTCACTGCTCGGGATGCAGCCAAAGCCACAGAGAAAGAGCAGTGGAAGTGACCAAGATGGATCCATTAGGGAGAAAATAAGACCAGGGAGAAAAAGAGACCAGATACCACAGACACCAACATTTTCTCAGAACTAGGACACTGTTTTCATCCTCATCAGCCTTATCAATAACAACTTCTTCAAACATTCCAATGTTCTTTATACATATACCATCTGTTTCACAAATATTTGAGGCAGCTCATGGTAAAGACATATAATAAAACAGAGAAATAAAAATGAAACAAATAAACCAGAGCAAGAAAACAGGGAATCAGATTAGGAAATGAAGGTGGGGGAAGGAGGGAGGATCAGAATAGAACTATGCAGGCCAAGTGGGACCAGAGTGTTTAATCAGAAGTGCAAGTTCAGCAAAAGACAGATACCTCCATAAGAAGAAACTACACTCCTCCTTATGATTAACTGATTGGCCCAACATCACCCAGTTAAAAGGTGAATGGCTCCTGTACTCTACCAAGCTGCTTCAACAAGCAAAGACCCTTGAGCATAATTAGATTCCCATCATCAGGGTAGAATGGCAGGAAGGGAACTGGTCTAGGAATCAGGGGGCTTAGTGATTATAGCACCTGCTTTTCTGCTAACCATGAACCTATCAGGAGCCTCATAACCTGTGAGTTCAAGATCACTGAAATTCTTTGAGCCTTGTTTTCTCAACTATAAAACAAGTGCTTTCACTGAGCCACTGTCGACCAACTACAGACATGTGTGCTATCATTCTCCAATTCAGCACACCTTGACAGACATTGCTAATGAATCATAGACCTTTTTTCTGCTGAATCCTAAAAAGACCTCAAAATCCTGCCAATGGTGTTCCAGGTAACCACCAATCAACCAGCACACAAGCACTGTGACCCTCGAGGCTTTCAAACTACCTGCAGTACCATCATGCTATCTCTCTCTCTCTCTCACACACACACACACTACCATGCTGCGATCATGGTGTCAGTCATAGTTCATGACATCCTCTCTGAATGAGGAAGGCTGAGGAGGATCTGACTGCAGCTGCTAAGTTAGGTAAGTACGCAACAAAGCTCTTATTTTTAAACTTCTAAAAATACTTGGGATGTATCAAAATTAAAACTCACATGACTCAGAATATACTACTGATTAACACAGAATACTTTCCAATCACCTGCCAGAGGAAATCTAGGAAAGATATAGTAGCATGTATCAAGGTGAAAATTCTTAGGAGCAACTCAACTTTCAAAGGATCTTTCATTTATTTTAAAGTTTATATTATGAGCATTTCTACAAAATGCTCTGCACAAAAGTAGGGAGAATAGTACAAAGAACCTACATGTACCCATCATGTAGGTTCAACAGCCATCAACATTTTATCGTACGTGTTCACAGGACTTAAAGGTCTAGCCTTCAAGGGCCCAAGTTTAAATACTATGGCAAAACATAGCTCCCTCTGGGAACATGCTCATGTGCATGTGTTGAGGCATGGACACACATACCCAGAAAACTCTAGCTTTTGGTACTATGGAGAAACAAGCTGGAATGAGATTTGTGCTCTAGATTTCTGCTACTCCAAATGTGGTCCCTGGCTAGCAGTGTCAGTACTACCTGGGAGCTTTTAAGTAATGCAAAATCTTTGGCCCATTTCGAACTGCATCATAATTTGCATTTTAACAAAACCCTCAGGTAATTAGTCTGCATATTAAAATTTAAGAAGCACTGATCTACTCTAGACCACCATCACCATCCTCTGCAAACTTTTCCCTATTTAAGTTACTCCGAGGAGCTGGGCAAAAAACTGAAGCATGAAAAATAGTGTTCATCTTACTTGAGAGGCCAAATTGCCATTAACTAGTCAAATTTTAGAGTATATAATTTACAGCCTAGCAATTCCACTTCTCAATATCCACCCTAAGACTACGTGAAGAACTTACATATATGCTTAAAGAGGATATTGCAGACATATGCAGACAGCCTTGTTTGGAATTGGAAACAATCTGACTGTCCACCAGTAATAAATGGTGAATAGTAAGGACACAGTAAGCGGAGGTTAAAATGAATGAGCCAGATCATGGAAAGTTCTCCTGAACATGTTGTTGAGTGAAAAAAGCAAGTTGCAGGATGTTCCACTTAGTACAATACTTGTTTAAAACAAAACAAAAGAAAAACAGATGCTTCATCATGTATTTTCTCTGCTACATATATGCATGAGTAAAGGAAGAGGCAAAGTACGGAAGAACAGATACCAAAAGGAAACAGTGGTTACACTTGGGAAAGGAAGAAGGGAAGTGGGAATATGGATGTGGACTTAGAGGAGGATCTACTTGCTTTTTATGGAAAGGAGAATGCATTCATGTATCATTTGTGGGACAAATATTTTTAAAGAAGCTATATAGTTTCTTATACCAAGTGAGTTTATCTAGAGAAATTATGATCACAGTAAGGCTGTAGAAAGGTGGATAGGAAGTTTAAAGACCTTTAAAGACCTGTGACAAACTGTAGGTATTTAAAAATTAGTTGTCTGCATATATGCATATATGATGGAACATTTTTTTCTCACTGTTTTCCTCAACATGTGCATTCAGATGGTACTGGGCATGTTTTACACTATTTAAAAATTGTCCTCAAAAGTGGTATTTGGGGGCACCTGGGTGGCCCAGTTGGTTAAGCATCTGCCTTGGACTCAGGTCATGACCCTAGGGTCCTGGGAATGGAGCCCCATGTCTGACTCCCTGCCAAGCAGGGAGTCTGTTCTCCCTCTCTCTCTCTGCCCCTCCCCCCACTTGCCCATGTGTGCACCTGCTCACTTGCTCTCTCTCCCCCTCTCAAATAAATAAATACAATCTTTTTAACAAGCAGTGTGGTGTTTATTTTCTGGTATTTTTTTATTCCCTTCATTTGTCTACGAGGTACTTGAAAATAAATTCTGTATGTGATTGCTTTTATTGCTGCATATTCCGAGTCCCTAGTTCAACAAATGATTGTGCACTCTAGCTAAATGAATAACCCACCAGTCTATAACAGCTCAAAAAAACCCACCAGTATAATAACAGCTCAAAAAAATTTCTAAGAGGCAGAGCACATACTCTCTTCATTTTATAGCTGAAGAAACAGGCTTAGAAAGTTTGGGTGATGTGCAGAAGGACCCTTTAGCTAGTAAGTGGCAAAGCCAGACCTGGGCTCTCCATTTATGATTCCACGTCCTCTGATTTTCAATTATACTGCACTAGCCATGCCACCATACTCAAGTATGGTTCTTACGCACATTTCCCAGCAGTTTTTAGACTGTTTCGGAATGGAAACTCTCAGGAGAAATATTAAAATTCAATAATATGTACACTTCGGGGATCTCATGTCCAATTATTTTTAGTTTCTTTTCTTTTCCAATACCTTGCCTTGAATAACCCAAGGAGAAGAGACTGGAGAAAGTAATATAACTACCATACTCCATTTATAAATAAAAAAGGATGAATTCTGGCAATTATGAGTTTTTAAAAATTTATCTGTTCTAATTTACATTTTAAAAATATATATTTATATAATATTAATATAATTAATATATAATATTTTTATTAAAAATATATTTTTATATATATGGCATGCCTGGGTGGCTCAGTGGATTAAGCCTCTGCCCAGGGCTCAGGTCATGGGATCGAGTCCCGCATTGGGTTCTCTGCTCAGCGGGGAGCCTGCTTCCCCCTCTCTCTCTCTCTCTGCCTGCCTCTCTGCCTACTTGTGATCTCTTTCTGTCAAATAAATAGGTAAAATCTTAAAAGATATATATATATTATATGTACATATATATGTATATATAAAGGTAGGTAGATACAATGTACCCATCTCCCAACTTTATTTTTTTATGGGTTAAGATTTATTGCAGGGCATGGCTTATGTGATTGTGGGGGCTGGTTAAGCAAGTCCAAGATTCCTAGGGCAGGAGTAGAGGAGAAGATCACGGGCAAGCTCAGACCCACTGAAATGAGCCCAAACTGTCATCCTGGGTAAGTCAGGAAGGGGAGATCCGGAGCAGGCTGTAGTCCCAAGAGCACAGGCTCAGGCCATCTTCCCATCTCCCAACTTTAACAATTATCAAAGACTATTAGAAAAATCCTGATGGTGATGAAAATAGTGGTTGTGGGGAGGGGAACTAGCTGTTTGCCCTTAATAAAGGAAAAGTGACAAGACATCTGAAAACAGCTCATGTGAAATAGTCTCCATTGGACTTACAGGTTTTGTGAAGTTATTATTATTTTTTAAAGTATGGAGTTAACGAGGTTAAAATCTCACACTGGACCTTAGATACCAAGATAATACAACTGACTTCTTGATCCTCTTAAGCACTGGGACTACAGAGGACTGTCTGGACACACATGCATGCCTCTATTTATAGCAGCAAGCACCACGTCTTATGGGAAAAGCTCCTAAACCATTTAAAAATCAAACTATTTTAAGCACCTCACAACTTTCTAAGAATTTTATTTGTTTTTTTTAACACTGTGTCCCCAGATTGGGTCATAAATTGTGTGTGTGTGTGCGCACACGTATGTGCACATGTGCACACATGCCTGTTTTGGGGAAATGTGCATTTTGGGGAAATGAGGTTAGTGGGTTTGAAGCATTCAAAGCTCAAGAAAGTGCCTCTAACCCAGGCTGCATTCATGGGATAAGGTCCTGGGAGTTCATAGTATGACCAAGAAATGAATTAACTGCCTAAAAAAAAAATTTTTTTTTGTTTTGTTTAGAATTGGGCTGAATATATAGATTGCTAAGAACCATGAATCATGTACAGCTCATTTCAAATATTGGACACATTTCTGATAACCATTTAAACATATATGTACTGACTCTGAGATCTTGCTAAATTTAAACCCTGACTAGGTAGAGTAAGACAAGTTCTTCCTTCTTCTTTTGGGGAGGGAAGAGTGGAAGAGATGCCCCAGTAGGGAAGACAGCTAACAACACTCTCTATGTGCCAAGAACTTCATGTGTCAGGAACTTTTTTAATGATGTAGAAACTTATGAGCCTTCCCCCCAGCTTTCTTCTGAATACCCTGGAAAAACCTGCTTAGCATCACAGCTAATTTCCAACATTTGTCTGTTTGACTCCAAAATCTACAACCTTTCCTCTTTACCACAAAGACACGCAAATAGACCAACAATACCATTATGTTTGCTTCAGATAGTCCTGAAGTAAGTTTTACTCACCATCTCTGCTTGGCGTTAATCTTTTGACCATGGCTTTTTTACTTTATTTATTTATTTGAGAAAGAGAGAGAGAGAATGAGAGCAAGCAAGCATGAAAGGGGGAAGGTCAGAGGGAGAAGCAGACCCCCTGCTGAGCAGGGAGCCCGATGCGGGTCTCAATCCTGGGACTCCAGGATCATGACCTGAGCTGAAGGCAGTTGCTCAAACCAACTGAGCCACCCAGGAGCCCTGACCATGGCTTTCTCTAATGCATCATGTTTTTAAGAAGTTCATATTCATTCATATAGAAAATTATATTTGAGAAAGAAGCCTTTCCACTACACCATAGCACTTACAAGGCAGTCATCAAGAAATGGTTATTCCCTAGTAATTTTAGTCCATTACCAGAAGCTCAGAATGTAAATTAAGGGGCACAGCTACACTGATCTTATCTGAAAATAGCTGCATGACTAACTATGTCCACACAGTGACTAGAATATGTCAAAGCACAAGACTCATGGGTTGCAGGACTTTTGTAAAGGGGAGCCTCCATGAAGACAGACTAGGACCTCAGGCTGAGAGATGGAAGGTGGAAGTTACTGGTTTTCCAGCCTGGTCACCAAATAATACACTAACTCGAGATTTTTTTTTTTTTTTTAACCAAAAGTCTTGTTCTTTTAAATCCCATCTGAAGGAACAAATATGAAGAAGTTATGCAGTAGGGATTAACCACCTGTCAACTGTGGGCCTTGTGTTATCAAGTTACAGGCTTGACTCAATTAGTTGTAATTAATTACATAATTTTTAGTTCAAGTTTAATTCCACTAAAATGTCACGGTGAAACTAGGCCATTTAAGAAGGTTTACAGAAAAGGATAACTATAAGATTGGGGGTTATCATACATATGATTCAAATTTGAGACACGTGGGATACTTGCAAACCAAGAGTGGACCCTCTTGCTCCATTACAGCAATATAAGCATCCAGAAGTTTCTGAACATTTGGACTCTTAACTAAAAAGACAATGGTGCCTCTGCTCTGAGAAAGCATAACTGCACCCTGGCCCTCAGCAAAGAAAATGCGTGGGCCTCCCCAGGGCTGCATGGAGCTCCAAGGACGTGCAGAAGGACTTCAAGTGATGGGGACACCCAGGACCACTGGGACTGCCATGGTCACCAAACAGAGTTCTCATCTTTGAGGGCAGGACAAAGGGTTCCCAGAGACTCCACCCTAGCCACTGATTCACAAACTCTGGGACACAAACCAAGGAGAGCCAGAGGGCTATCACTTTGTCCTTCTAGCCATAGGCCACTGCCTCTGCAGCTAGTCCTTGGTTTTCACCACTCCACATGAAAACACCTCAACCCCCAAGATCTGACTGGCCACAAAGGCTAATATCTGTTTGTGCCCAACCGATAGCCTCACTATGCTTCTCCATCTATGATATAAGTCTTCCCAGGCCTCCATAACGATGGGCTCAAAATACAGGATAAATGCTAATTTTTGTGGAATATCAATTCCATGTAAAGTTTTATATTATTTTTTGATATCTTTTTACAAAAGCAAACACATATATGATGGAGTGCATTGCTAGACACACGGAAATGTCTAAAAAAATGTAATAAGAGACAAGTTTTATGTTCATAAAGGTCTTTTTGGTGGACTGCTTCTGATTCCCAAGGGGTATATTAGTAGAGATATTTGAGGACTACTGGCCTATTGGATTGCCAGGCTGTTCCCTCAGAGCCTCAGGCTGGAATGGAAGATCCCCCTCCCCAGATGCCACTTCCAGCTCCCAGAGAAGGCATGAATCCTTGGCTCGTCCTTTTCAGTGCCATCCACCACACTACATTCTTAAGTCAACCACAGAGCTGGGCACTACTATATTAGCATTTGTTATGCCATGAAAACGTTCCCTGTGCAACGAAGGCTGTTTGAACAATCCCCTGCTATTCATCATCATCAAACTCTACGACAGTGGTGGAAAGATGAACTGGTACCAGGGACCAAAGTGAGACAGGTGGGGTGTATCTACAGAAATGAGTCTGTGAGTGAGAACAGGCTGGGGCTAAGAAAACCTTCTGGTAGAAACAACTCCAAGGTATACAATGAGGCATGTGCAGACACATCACCAGTACAGCCAGTATCTGAAACACATTCACTAATCACCAGCCATGTCCTAGGCACGCAGGATATACAGAAATACATAGGACACAGTCCTTGCATGTGAGGTGAGATCAGGATGACCTAAGTTCCTGACATTTCAGTGGCCTGCTATCAAAATCTGTATATTCTACGTCCAACTTTTTTTTTTTCCAACTAAAATAATGGTATACCTGTGTTTTCTTTTTAATCTAGAGTTGAAATAACTGCAAAGAACTTTACAGGGAGGCTGAAGGTTAGAGGTCTTTACACTCTAATACCTACACTCATCTTATTGTGCCAGTAACAAATGTAAGAAAAAATAAGAACAAAAATTCTATCCTAATAAGCAAGAAACATCCATTTGTTGTATCAGAAAGATTAATCATTTGACAAACTTTTTTTAAAAAAGATTTTATTTATTTATTTGACAGGGAGGGAGAGAGATCACAAGTAGGCAGAGAGAGAGGGGGAAGCGGCTCCCTGCTGACAGCCTGATGCAGGACTCAATCCCAAGACCCTGAGACCATGACCTGAGCTGAAGGCAGAGGCTTAACCCACTGAGCCACCCAGGCACCCCTCATTTGACAAACTTTTTTTTTTTTAAAGATTTTATTTATTTGACAGACAGAGATCTCAAGTTGGCAGAGAGGCAGGCAGAGAGGGAGAGAGGGGGGAGCAGGCTTCCTGCTGAGCAGAGAGCCCAATGTGGGGCTCGATCCCAGGACCCTGAGATCATGACCCAAGCTGAAGGATGTGGGGCTCGATCCCAGGACCCTGAGATCATGACCTGAGCTGAAGGCAGAGGCTTTAACCCACTGAACCACCCAAGCGCCCCAACAAACTTCTTAAAGGTTAAAAAGAACTTAAAAATTTCTAGTGCTGCGGAGTTTGTTGTGAAAGCAATTTCTAGACAGAATGGATCACTGAACTAGATCAGAAGCTTCTTTCATTCAACTATGCTATAACGAATTTAACAGACTGAAGAAAATATTCTAGATCCTCTGCTAAATGCTGGTATATTCAGAGACTAATAAGACACCATGTCTTGCTTTCTAGAAATCAGTGTTGGGCAGTGTTTCTCAAACTTTTTTTCATTATCATTTCCCTAACAAGCCTAAGTACCTAACTAGACATTTGTTCTAATTACCCCAGCCCCTCTCCCCAAGAAATCTTAATACCAAAGATACACTGTGTATCTGTTTATACACTGCAGCTCTTTGCAAGTCTGCAAATTATTGTCATATCTAAGATTTTTATCCTCTAAGAACCAATTTCATTCCCTTAGGGTAACATAGCCCCACTGAGAATTCATGGTCTAGGAGAGATGTTCACATAACCCCCATAAGATACATGGGAGGGTACATCTACAGACACAGACAAGCACGTGTACACACACACACACACACACACACACACACACACACTTGTAATCAAATTCTTTAAGGACCCCATGATAAAATATATACATACAACAGATCTAGAACAGGGGTCTGCTTCTGTTCTTGAAAGGACCAGACAGTAAATAGTTTAGGTTTTGTGGGCTACATACTCTGTGGCATATTCTTATTTTGTCTTTGTTTTGTTTTTACAACCCTTTAGAAATATAAAAATCTTTCTTAGTTCAAGGACCCTACCAAAATGGGCTGCTGGCCAAACTTGGCCTGTGGGCTAGAGTTTGCTGACGCCTGATCTAGAGGGATAACAGCTAACATTTCTTGAGATCTTACCATTTATAAAAAAGTAACTATTTGTAGAATGGTGGTTGCCAGGGGCTGGGTGGAGAGGAGAATGAGGAGTTAGTGTTTAATGGGTATAGAGTTTCAGTTTTGCAAGATGAAAGAGTTCTGGAGATGGATGGTGGTAATGCTTGCATAATAATATGAATGTACTCAATACCACTGAATTGTACTGTTAAAAATGGTTAAAACTATAAATGTTACATTATGTGTATTTTATAATAGAAATGTGTTAAAAATAACTTTAATTTTCACTTAATACTCACCAAAAAGCCATAAAAAAATAGCTATCTTCATTTTATAACTAAAAGAATGTGAGGCTGGAAGAGGATTAGCAACTTGCCTGAGTTACCAAATCAGCAAGAGGAGCATTTAGATTTGAGTCCTAGTTTGCTAGTTTCAAAGACTGAGCTCTTAGTCATTCTCACCCCCAAGAATTCTTTTTATTTATTTTCTCCAACAGATGCCATACTTCAAGAGATTGAATATTCTAAACAAACATCATTCACTAATAATTTGTTTTGCTTCTTAAACAATTATTTGAAGATACATACTGGCAATCAGAACTTCAGCTCTGTTCCTCTATCAGCCCATTCTTAAAAGACAAACTCTAAACTGGTCTGATTTCAGCCAAAAATCAAAGAAATGTGGCAACCTTGGCTAGCCTGTCAAGATTTCTCTTTAGGTAAATAAATGTCAGGTCCACAAGGGCAAGCACCTTCCTTATATTTCATGTCACTATCCTCTGTTCCCAGAACCGGTCTGAATATTTGTAAGTCCTCGCCCTCTTTTATTTCTAGGTCCTTCATGTTTGGAGACCCCTAATAGATGTGAAACTTTTAAAGGCAGAGGGAATCTTAGATCTCTTTCATCGCTTGAGTTTTATGATTCTCTGCCTCAGTATACTTACTCTGGTGGGATTCATTAGTCAATCAACCACTATTCTCAAGAACCCAGTACAGCACAGGTTGCTAGTCTGTGCTCTTATGAAAACAGAGTCAAATCAAAGAGGAGCCTACAGTTAGCTGGGTGTAAAGTCCATAACCTGACAAAAATGACAACAACAAAAGACTTTAAACGATTTTCAATGAATTAGAGAAAGAATCTTAACTAGTTTGAACTGGGCCTCATATGAACTAAAAAAAAACAAAAACAAAAAAACAAACAAACAAGAAATAGCTCAAGCTGTTTGTAACTATTCCCTCATGGCAGTATCTGTGTGACTTCCCTGGGCATGAGACACCAGCCAAGCCTGTCATATACCTTATCCCTTTGGCTGTACAAACTGTCACAGGCACAGGCACAGGACCTAGGCCAGGCCAATCAGAATTCTCCCCTGGGATTTTTCAAACTTAAACTGGAGGGAACTTAAGCTATTTTCTCCTGGATCACAGGCTTTCAAGACATCTACAGGTTGGCACTGAATGTGGTACTACCTTCCATGGAAAGAAAGCCTATCTGAGGTATGAAAAAAATGAAGCTAGATCGAGATAGATGGGGACAAAAGGCAGCAAGAAAGAGGGAAGGAGCCAAACAGATATACAGCTGTGTTCAAGTCCCTTGTTCTGAAGGTCCTTAAAACCCACTCCAACCCAGTTTATTCTGTAGGGTGGTTGAGTAAGCAAAAAAAATGTCCCCTTTTGCTTAAGCTAGATGAAGTGAGTTTCTGTTACTTGCGACCAAGAATCAATCTGGGGCGCCTGGGTGGCTCAGTGGATTAAAGCCTCTGCCTTCGGCTCGGGTCATGGTCCCAGGGTCCTGGGATGGAGCCCCACATCGGGCTCTCTGCTCAGCGGGGAGCCTGCTTCCTCCTCTCTCTCTGCCTGCCTCTCTGCCTACTTGTGATCTCTCTGTCAAATAAATAAATAAAATCTTAAAAAAAAAAAGAATCAATCAATTTTCCTTCCTTCCTTTTCCTTTCTCTCTCTTTTTTCTTTCTTTCTTTGGTTTTATTTATTTGAGAGACAGGGCACTAGCAGGGAGAGCAGCAGAGGGAGAGGAAGAAGCAGGCTCCCCAATGAGTGGGTAGCCCAATGCAAGGCTCCATCCCAGGACCCTGGGATCATGACTTGAGCCAAAGGCTTAACTGACTGAGCCACCCATGTGCCCTGCAACCAAGAATCTTAACACATGGGCTGAGGAGGCTGACTGACCTGAGGATAAAATGCATCATCCCAGGGAAAGTAGGCTAAAGGTAACACCACCTCAGCTCACCCTGGATGGTTCCTCATCCTTCTTCCACCTCAAGTTTTTATCTGAGAAACTAGGTTAAACCTCTTTGCTGGCAGGTGTGCTTGAATTCCTTACACAGGCAAATCTGATATGAGGTACTGTTTATCCATGTTTGTTCTCAGAAGCTCTCCCAAGATCCCCCAACAGAATTATGTTTATCTTGAAAGCCCCTCTACATTTTATAGAGCATTTACTCACAAAAACAAGTGTGAAGAAGTGACTGGGCAGCTGGCTGTATGTAATAAAGAACTCTATGGGAACTGTTGAGAATGTAATCTTTTCAAACAGCCCATGTAAATTATACTAATCTACGGAAAGAAATCTTGTATCACAGAAAGAGTATCAAGAAAAAATTTCATTTTCTTCCAACTGGGCCACCAGCCTACTCACCCTTTATCCTTCCAGCTTTGTATTATGATCTTCTCAACTTTATTTTTCATGATTTTCTGTTTTCACCCATTTGAAACTGATAAAGCTATTCACCATTAAATCTATTCAGTTTTACCTAAGATTGGGGAACTATGAGTAGACACAATATGCAACTGAATTAGTTACCAGACACAAAGAAAACTAATCACTTGCCTCAACAGAAAACTCAGAAAATTAATAATTTGCTAGCAAATATTTGGAAAAGTTTATTATTTAATATCTCAGATTACTACTTTAAGACTTTATTTAAAAAGAAAGTAAATGAGAATTACTCTAATCAAACACTGTATAAAAACAAAGTGCCCACATATCTTTCATTAGTTTAGTAAATAATTTTAAAAGTCACTTTTTCATCACTAGTATTTAAGAAAAGAGATTTTGCTATCAGTCACATAGGCTAATTCAAAGTCCATCCATGTAGTTCTAAAATAGCAGTCTATGTATTTCTAGCAACAGCCCCACCTGACCCAGTAAGGGCCTTCCTGACGATGGTCCTTTGTCCCCACCAGCCTATAAACTCCAAGAGCAGGCGATGGATTGGTACTGGTCCACTGCTATGCTTTTAGAGCCTGGTACTGCCTGGCATATCACAGGTGATCAATAAATGTTTGGTGATTAAGCAAATAAGGGGGTCAATGAGTAAATCCAACTGCATGTTCTACTTCCCATGCTGATGAGTTCTACCTAAGAAAGTTCTTGAGAAGCTACTGAGGACGGAAATAGAGAATGTAAACATTTTTTTTCTTAAATTCAACCTAATTAATAAGCAAGAACTGGCTAGGATGTGCTCTGTGCCAGGCAACAGACTGGTAGCTGCTGACACACAGATACAGGTGCATCCCAGGGTGCACGTCAGAATGAGCTGACATCAGCCAGAGGCCCAGCTCTCACAGGACCCAGCAGCTCACCAGGAGGTTCATCTTA
>RCUC01137060.1:0-14607 GCA_003697995.1 Taxidea taxus jeffersonii
AAGATTTTATTTATTTATTTATTTATTTGTCAGAGAGAGTGAGCACAGGCAGACAGAGTGGCAGGCAGAGGCAGAGGGAGAAGCAGGCTCCCTGCTGAGCAAGGAGCCCCATATGGGACTCGATTCCAGGGCACTGGGATAATGACCTGAGCCGAAGGCAGCCGCTTAACCAACTGAGCCACCCAGGCGTCCCGCAATGACCTTTTTTTGTCTCTTATTCCAGCCTCTGTTTTAAAGTCTATTTTGTCTGATAGAAATATTGCTACCTCAACTTTCTTTTCATTTCCATCTGCATGGGATATCTTTTGTCCATCCCTTCACTTTCATTCTGTGTGTCTTTAGATATGACATGATTCTACTGTAGGTAGCACATATACTCTTATATATGTCTTTTGACTGGGGAATTCAGTTGATTTATATATTTAAATTATTGATAAGATATGTACCTACTGCCATTCTACTGATTGTTTTCTTATTGTTTTTGTGGTTCCATTTCCTTCTTCTCTTTCCGTATTCTGTTGGTATTTGGTGACCTCCCTTAGTGTTATGTTTAAGTTCTTTTCTCTTTATTTTTGTGTAACTATTGGTATTTGTTTTGTGTTTACCATGTAATAAGTAATTTCATATGTAAATTCTATGTATATTGCAGTCTAAGTTGATGGTTGCTTAAGTGCATTCCAAAAGTGCTACATTTATACTCCCCCTATATTTTGTTTTTAATATCATATTTGACATCTTATTTTGTGTATGCCTGCACTATTAGAGGTAGATGATTGTCTACTTGTCTTTCAGCCTTCCACTAGTCACATAGGTGGTTGACCTGCTGCCTTTACTATATATTTACCCTTACCAGTGAGATTAATTTCATCCATAATTTTCTTATTTCTAGTTATGGTCTCTTCTATTCCATTGATAGAACTCCCTTAACATTACTTGTGTGACGTCTCTGGTTTTGGTGAACTCCTTGAGCTTTGCTTGTCTGAGAAACTCCTCATGTCTCCTTAAATTCTGAGTGACAATCTTGATGGGTACCCTTCTGGTCTATAAAGTTTTTGCTGAAAAACAGCTGATAATCCTATGGGGTTCGCTTATACATAACTAGTTGTTTTTCTCTTGCTGTTTTTAAGATTCTCTGTTGATCTTTAAATGTTGACGCTTTGATTAGAATGTGTCTTTGCTCTCTTTGGGTCCATCTTATTTGAGACACTGCTTCCTAAGAACTTGGATCTCCTTCACCAGATTAGGTAAGTTTTCAGACCTTATTTCTTTAGATCGGTTTTCTGATCTTTTCTCTTTCTCTTCTCCTTCTGGAGAACCTATGATATGAATACCAGTATGCCTGATATTACCCTAGAAGTCCCTTAAAATATCCTCAATTTTTTTAATTCTTTTTTTTTTTCTTTTTGCTTCTCTGGGTGCTTTTCATAATCCAGTCTTCCAGACTGCTTATCCAGTCTTCTGCATCATCTAATCTGCTGTTGATTACCTCTAGTGTGTATTTTGTTTCGTTATCATATTCTTCATCTTGATGGGTTCTTTTTTTATATTTTCTATGTCTTTGTTGAAGTTCTCACTATGATCAGTTTTCTTATGGTTTGGTGACCAACTTTATGACCATTATTTTGAACTTTTCCTCCATTTCGTTCTTTTTCTCAGGTTTTATTTTGTTCTTTCATTTGCAACATCATTTTGCTTCTTTCTGTTTGTTTCTATATACTGGGTAGTTATGTCTTGCAGGAGTGGCTTTAAGCAGAAGGTGGTCCTGTAGAGCCCAGTAGTGCAAACCCATTTGGACACCAAAGCCACATGCCCCAGGCCTGCCCCCTGTGTGGGCTGTGTGCATTCTCCTGTTCTGGCTATGCTATGACTGATACAGACTTTCTGGTGACTGGGGCTGTCTCTCAAGGCACTTGTGAGGTGCAGCCACAACTGCTGCAGGCACACCAGTGAATAGGGCTGGCCCTTGGCCCACCTGAGAGTCGTGGCCATGACTCCTGCAGGCCAGTATGTGGGGCCCTTGGGAGGGGGTCTAGTGCTGGCTGATGGCACCCACTTGATGTGGCAGGATGGGTCGTTGCTTGGATGGGGCTCTTGTATTGGCCAAGGGTGCATACCAAGAGTGGCAGGGTGGAGGAGCACTGTATCGTACATTTGCAAGTTGCTAAGAGATTAGATCTTAAAAGTTCTTATCACAAGAAAAAAAAAAAAACACATGTTATTTTTTATGGTGACAAATGTGTTCCATTAGTTTTCCGTCCCTTTGACTCTTTCCTCTCCTTCTGAGATCCCTATAATGTGAATATTGGTTTGCTTAATTTGTCCAGTAAGTCCCTTATTTATCTTCATTTTTATTATTCTCTTTTTCTTTTTGCTGCTCTGCTTGTGAGTTCCCCTACCCCGTTCTTGAGTTCACTGATCTTTTCTTGTTCTTCATCTAGACTGCTGTTGAATCTCTCTATTAAATTTTCAATACTGTTAATTGTCTTCTTTGGCTCTATGACCTTTTTTGGTACTTTTTTCTATTTTATAACTTTGTTGATATTCTCATCCTGTTCTTTTCTTCTCCTCTTGAGCTTGGTGAGCATCTTTATCACCATTACTTCAAATTCATTAGGTAGATCACTTAACCTCTGTATCATTAAGGTCCTTTCCTGACATTTTCTCACCCTCTTTTGCTTAGAACATATTCTTTTGTCTCTTCATTCTGTTTTATTCTCTGTCCATTGCTATGTATTAGATTGAACAGCCATCTCTTCCAGTTTTGAAGGGGTGCCCTTGCCTTGAACCTTGCACTTCAACCTTGTCCTAACTCTTGGTTGTCTCAAACTCTTGTGAGTGTCCAAGCAGCATATTTTAGTTTTTAGCTCCAACTGGTGAAGGATGTACCAAGGCCTTCCATTGCAAAAGGAGGACCTCAATCAGCATGTAAGTTCAGGGTGATTGGAAAACAGACCTCAAGCAACAGATTTTTAAAGTATGAAAATGTACACAAGTGCTATGGGACCATAAACATACATCCTGATGGCCAACATAGCCAGGAGATAGAGAGGTGTCCACTGTGCAGCATTTTCAAAAATTGGGGCACCAGGTGACTATAAAAGTTCCTTTCCCAGAGATCCCAGAGATCTGTTATGAGGCATGATGAGGGCACAAAATGGTATAGACTTCATTTCCAGAGTCCACCCCAGTGGGACTCTAGAGGTGTCCCAAACCAGAAGCCTGATCCTCATACAGAAGCTCCAGGATGATCAAATGGGCCATTTCACAGAAAGTCTGGGGTTGTGCTTCAGCCTGTTGTCTGTGTAGTACCAGGAAAGCAGTAGCGGGCCACGAACTGTCTCTCCATTTGTTATAGTTCTGTGAGACCTAGGAATACAAATCTTTCCCCCCACAGAGCTAGGTGATCGAGGGTTGCCTTTTGGGTAGCAGCCATAAAAAGTGATATATCAGACAACTTTAAAAGCTCCTCTGTGGAAGAGATCGACATTCTAGAGCACAACAGATGGAGAGAACCAAATGAGCACCTGCTATCTTAAAGGTTGGGGTGTCCAATGAGGGTTCAAACCCTTTATTCCTCAGGGAGAAACTCCTGATTTCAGATCCCTCCCAGTTGTGGGTTGGCATGGAAGGGGTGGCGACTACAGAAAGATGTAAGATTGTGTCTTAGCCTCTCCTTCCCACACTAATATGGGCTTTTTCTCATTTGCCCAATATGTAGTTGCCCTCAGCTAATTTTTGTATTTTTTAGAGGAAAATGTTCCATACACAGCTGTGGATTTGTTGTGTCTGTGGGAGGACATGAGTTCAGATTCTTCCTATGTTACCTTCTTGATCCAGAACCTCTGCAATAAATAATTCTTGACATCTCCTCTTCACTAAGTCTTAAGAAACTGCTATTGATTATTGTAAAATTTGTCATTTCCCAAACATCACTATACTCTCTGTATATTTATATTTATTTTTTATTTTATTTATTTTACAAAAATTTTATAATTTTTATTATCCATACTGAATGAACCAATTAAAAATATATTTCATTACATTTATTATAAAATCCCAGTTCCCACATCATGAATGCATGAGCAGGCTCTTTCCTACATTCCTATACCACATCCTGGACTTCTTCCTCTGACTGATTAGCCTCACTCTATGTTACTTCTTTTTCTTATGTCTAAAACATTCTTCCTTATAGTCCCAGCTATTATTTTTTTTTTCAATTTTACCCTCCCTGCAATCTCCTTATTTCAGTCTGTCAAGGTTTTCAAGCTTGTTATCCAAGTATTACTTCACTTGGTTTGACTGAAAAGTTTACAATGAGCTCTTTAATAACCAGATTCATTCATTCTCTTTCAGATCCCGACATAATTATTTCCATAATTATTCCTAGACCACTTTATCAGAAATTTTTTTCTCCTCATATTTTCCCTATTCATTGTCCTCTTAGCAGCTATCATTAGCTGTTTAGATTTTGTCTGTTCTTATGTCTACTTTTTAATTTTCTGTCCCTGATGGACTAATATATATAGGACTTATCTATCTTGTTAATCACTTGTAAATCAAACTAACATAATAACCAGGACACAGTAGATTCTCATTAAAAATCTGGGGGTAAATGAATAAATTTTACCCAGAAGGTCATCATTAACATCCTCCTTTCCTCTACATTATCACAAGAATATAGAATGATTGAGCACATTTTCTACAATATCAAATATTTCCTTTACTAAACATTAAAGAAGTGCATGTTTATTTAATAAAAATATTCTTAATCAGGTTATACTGAAAGAGATTATACATTAAAAAATACTATGAACATTTCCCATGTGAAGATATAGATTTGACAAAAATAAAACCTTACATTGCTTTGCTGTTCATTATGCATGTAGTTCCTGGGCAGTAACAAGTGAAGATGTCATTATTATATGTTAATCCCAGACTAACTCCAAGCAACTGTGTCATAACAACTGAAAATGCCTCTAAAGTTATCGTCTGTGGATACTACAAAGAAAAAATCAGAACTGTTATCTAAGTTGTTTCATTACCTATTTTTTTATTTTCAAGTAAATGCAAATAGAAATTGAAAAAAGAACCAGTATACTAAAATTATTTGCTTAAAAATATGGAAAAATAGGTAAATTTTGTTATCTTTGAGTAGTAGCATTGTTAGTCCACATAACATTGAAAAATAACAATTAAGATTAATGTAATCTCATAATTTTGTGACATTATTAATATAAATCTTATTTTTTTAATTTTTTACCTTGTTTTAAATTTATTTTTATTATTTATTTGTTTGTTCATTTATTTGTTTAAGAGACAACCAATATGGGGCTTGATCTCATGACCCTGAGATCATGACCTGAGCCAAAATCAAGAGTTGGACACTTAATTGACTGGGCTACCCAGGTCTCCCTAATTTCTTTTTAAATTGAAAAAATAAGCATTGCTTCAGTAACTATATTACTTTTCAAATGAACCCTCAGAAAAAACACAGAGATTCTTAAATGCTGACTCAGCAATTAGTTTTCACTTCAGAAATAGATTTTGGGGAGAAAATCAAATTAACTTTTTTTTAAAGGCAGAATATTAGAACATCTGGCAAGTAGTATTTCTTTCATCTTAAAATCTAAAACTTGAGAATTAGTGATACTGGCAACACAGAAACCTCTGGTAATCAATTCATTATTTCCATAGATGATGTCTTTTATGGAAAGTCCCAGAATAATAATACAGTAATATATACTGTATAATAAAGGGTAAACAGTATTTAGTCTTTTCTCCAAGTGGCTTCTTTCACTGACAAATATTAGATTCCTCTCTATTTTCTAATGGCTTAATGACATACTTCTTTTTTATTTTATTTTTATTTTTTTAAAAACGTATATTTTTAGCCCCAGGGATACAGGTTTGTGAATTGCTAGGTTTACACACTTCACAGCACTTAAAACAGCACACACACCCCCGTCCAATGTCCATAACCCCACCACCCTCTCCCTACTCCCCCTACCCCCAGCAACCCTCAGTTTGTTTTGTGACATTAAGAGTCTCTTATGGTTTGTTTCTCTCCCGATCCCATCTTGTTTTATTTATTCTTTTTCAACCCCCCAACCCCCCCACGTTGCATCTCCACTTCCTCATATCAGGGAGATCATATGATAGTTGTCTTTCTCTGATTGATTTATTTCGCTAAACATAATACTCTCTATTTCCATCCACGTCAAATGACACACTTCTTAAATTACTGAATAATATTTCTTCATATGTATTTATTCCAGTGTGTTTATCCATTCACTTATTAAAGACATCTTGTTTCCTCCCAATTTTGGTAATTATGAATAAAACTGCTATAAATATTCATGTACATGATTTTATGTGGATATGTTTTCAACTCATTTGAGTGACTGCCAAGAGGACAAGTGGTGAATCATACCGAAAGAGTAAGAAATTGCCAAACTGTCTTCTACAGTGGCTGTACCATTTAGCATTCCCATCTTTGTGAACGAGCGTCTCTGTTGCTCTACATCCATACAGCATTTCGTGTTACCCGTGTTTTGCCCTTCCAGTACAAAGCTGGGAAGGACTGATAAGTTACATTCTTGCCTTGTTCCTTATCTCACTGGGAAAGCATTTATTTTCTCACCATTGAGGTGTTAAGTGCAGGTTTTTTCTAGATGTTCTTTCTTATGTTAAGGAAGTTCCCTTCTAGACCTCCTTTCTGAAATTTCATCACAAATGGTGTTGGATTTATCAAATTCTTTTTCTGCATCTATTGATATCATCAAAGAATTTTTCCAATTTAGCTTATTGATGGATTTGGTTACATTAACTAGATTTTCAAATGATGAACCAGCCTTATATATTTGAATAAATTCTGGGTATAGATATCAACAAGGAGATTTAAACTACTATAAAAAATGTTTAGAGATGAAAAGTACAATAAATGAACTCAAAAATTTAAGGGAGTTATTTAAAATCAAATTTGATCAGGCAGAAGAAAGAATCATACCTGAAGACTGATAATTTGAAATCATCCAGTGAGAGAAATAAAAAGAAAAAAAAAAGAATGAAGGATGTAAAAATAACCTACTGACATCAAAAAGCAGACCAATGTATGCACTATTCCTATAATGAGTTTCAGACAGAGAAGAGAGAAAGAAATGGACAGACAGGAAGTTTATTTGGAGAAATAATGACCACAAACTTCAGAAATCTGAGTAAACATAAAAAAAAGCTCAACAAATTCCAACCAGGATAAATCCAGAGAGACTCACAAAGATTCCCATTAGCCAAAGACAAGGAGAGAATCCTGAAAGCAGCAAGACAGAAGTGACTTGTCAGTAGATTTCTCAGGAGAAACTTTATATGCCAGAAGGGATTGGGATGAATACTTTTCAAGTGCTGAAAGGAACTGTAAACCAAAATTACTATATCAGGTAAAACTGCATTTCAAAATATAATGCAGATATGGACACTTTTTCAAAAAAATAAAAGCTGAGGTAATGTACAAAAGTTAATTGCCACTTGATCTGATCTATAAGAAATGTTAAATGGAGACTGTCACGTTGAAAAGAAAGAATGCTAGACAGCAACTTAAAGCCAAAAAAGAAATTATAAAGTTCTCTAATACAGGTAAATACATGCAAAAATATAGTAACATGCATTATTCTAATTTTGGTGAATAAACTCACTTTTAAATATTGTATAGAATTGGAAGGACAAATATCAAAAAGCAAAACAAAACAAATCCTATAATCTATGGAGTAACATAAAGTGTAGAGTAGAATTGTAAGTGAGTAGTGCTTTTGTATGCAATTAACGTTAAGCTATTAATAGAAATTGAGAAAAATAATCCCCAAGTTAATATGAAATCTCAAGGAACCTGAATTAACCATGCTAATTTCAAAAAAGGAGAATAGAGTTTAAAGATACACGTTTCCTGATTTTAACCATATTATAAAGCAAAGTAACCAAAACAGTATGGTATTGGCATAAAGACAGAGATATATATCACTGAAATAGATTACAAAGCCTAGAAATAAACCCTTGCATATATGGTTAAATAATATACAAAAGGGTGCCAAGATGACATAATGCAGAAAGGATAGTCTCTTCAACAAGTATACTCAATGGAGAAAATATAACTTTTTCAATAAATGGTGATGGGAACACTGGATATGCACATACAGAAGAATAAAGTTAGACCTCCTTCACCATATACAAAAATTAATTCAAAATAGCTTAAAAATCCAAATGTAAGACCCCAAACTATAAAACTCCTAAGAGAAAACATAGGGGGGAATCTTCATGACATTAGGTTTGACAATGATTTCTTAGATATGATGCCAGAAGCATAGGCAACAAGAGCAAAAATGGACAAATGGGACTACATCAAACATAAAACTTCTGTGCTTCAAAGTACATGATCAACAGAGTATAAAGGCAATTTACAAAATGAGGGGAAAAATTTGCACATCAAATACCTGATAACAGATTAAAATCCAAAATATAAAAGCTCCTATAATCCAAGAATAAAAAAATATCAAATTCATATAAACCAATTTAAAAATAGGCTAAATACTTGATAAGACATTTTTCCAAATTAGTCCAAAAGACTAAAAAGTATATGAAAAGATAATCATAGAAATGCAAATCAAAACCACATTGAGATATCACCACATGCCCAAAAGAATGGTTACCATTTAAAAAAAAAAAGAAGAAGAAGAAAGCAAGCAAGCAACCAACCAACCAACCAACCAACCACAGAAAATAATAGGTGTTGGTAAGAATGTGATGACTATAATGTGAACTGCTGGTGGAATTATACAATTGCACAACCTCTCTCAAAATCAGTATGATAGTTCAAAATATTAAAGATAGGATTTCCATATTTCCATATGATCCAGTGAACCCACTTTTGCATTTTTATCCAAAATAACTGAAATTCAGTATCATAAAGGGATATCTGCACTCCCACAGTCATTGAAGCATTATTTATGATAGCCAAGGCATTGAAAACAACTTAAGTGTTCGTGTTAATTGACAGAAGAATGGAAAAATAAAATGTCACCAATAAAATGGTGACATACACACACACAGAATGGAATGTTATTCAGGCATTAAAAAAGAATGAAATCCTACTATTTGCAATGACACAGATGAATCTAGATGGTATTATACAAGATAAATAAGCCAGACATATGAAGACAAATATTGTATGGTGTGGAATCCAAAAATGTCAAACTCACAGAAGCAGACAGTGGAATGGTGGATGCCAGGATTTGGAAAATGGGGCCATGTTGTAAAAAGGTACAAAGCTACATATATGCAAGGTGAAGAGCTCTGGAGAACTATTACACAACAATGGAGCATACTTAACACTTCTATAAGATGGTAAATTTTGTGTTCTGTGTATTTTGCCACACACACACACACACACACACACATACACATGCACACAAACTTTCAAAAATTGTAGTATTTTAGTTTAAAAATCCAAATAAAAAATATTTTATAAAAATAAAACAAAACAGCATGGTAAATATACTATTTGTACTTTGGCTCCTTGAAGTGATATTAACTTTCAAAATGTGATATAATTACTGAATAGATGAGAATAAAATGCATACCAGAGCAATTCCTACAGCAAACTTTGGATTGCATGCCATTCCATGATACGTTGCTCCTACATAATTAGGATGATCCCTATAACTAAATAACAAAAATTTTCTTGTAAATAAATACATTTTAAATTATTAATAACTTAATGACCTTTTAAGAATTGGATTCCTCAGTAAAGAAAGTTGTTTTTTGAAACTGGAATATAGCATTTCAGTCCTGTAAATATTACTCCTGAGTCCCCAAGTCTGACCTTAAATACCACAGGAAACACTAATAGTTGTATAAATATATTCCATATTGCTTAAGACCTTCAGAATTATGTTTTTATTCTTTCCATGCAATCAAATTAGTCAAGCAAAGAGAAAACTTTTGAAAGATACAATGCATATAGTTATACAGCTACACATTGGGTCAGTATATAAATACCAGAAGGTAACCATATTACTATTTAAATGTTTTGCATTATAACTATCTTTGTATGCAATTACTGCATTCTGTTAACTAATTTATATTTTATTTAGTGTTAACACAATGGTTTCAAATATTTTCCTCTGAGAAAATCTTTAAAATCCTTGAGGCCCCATGTTTCTCCCAAGGCTTTCCAAATTTTCAAGTTTACTACATTTCTGTGGATAAACAGTCTTTCCTGAGAATAATGTCCTATCACGATTTAGTGTCTTACATTGTTATCAGATTTTTATATTTTGCATTTTGCTAACAGTATACATACAATTTTTGAGGTTTCTTGTCATCATATATAACACATTTTATATATAATTCTGAGAGCTAACACATATCATTTGATAAGCCCTATATCAATGTACAAATGCACTTACATTAATAAGTATGCCATATCATGAGATCTTTGAAACAAAAATTGTTCTTTCCATGACACAAATCTTTGTAGTACTTCCTCAGCATTCCCCTTAGTTGAAATCTTATTTTGATCAGACCAGAGCTCCAAAGAAGTTAGCCTGACAGTCACCTTAAGCTGGGAAAACATCTAAAAATAGAAGACACACCACATACAGGGTAGGTCATCATAAGTATTATATTACTTCTCTATACATAATGCTAATATATTCAATTTTCTAATTTTTGTAGATGGAATCCATTGGTGGTTGAAATTAGTTGGTAGGAGTAAACTTTTTAATAAAATCGCAAATGCTATTTATACAAACAATGTTACTGCATTAAGAGGAATGTTTAATGTTTAAACATAAATACTTACAATGTTGATAAGACCAAAGATATGGACAACTTTCTCAGCCGCAACTGCCACTTCAGAGCCCATATAATCAAACTGAAAGACAAATTTCATTTCATTATTGAAAATTATTAAACTACCACACTTTAAATGGATATAAAATGTTAGAATAAGGTAGTACTCAGTGAAAGGAAAAAAACAGAATTAAGATTTATCAATTGCTTAGTAAGTTTTAGGCTTCAACCTAGGGAACTTACATATTAATCAATAATATTGAAATGAGAAGGTTGTGATTATTTTCCTCTTCATCCATATAAAACTGGAGGGTTGAAAGGTAAGTTTCCAAGACTATAAACTACTAAACATAAGAATCAGGACTCAAATCTCTAATGTATTAAGTCATTTTTATCTGTTTTATCTGTCACCATTTATCTTCATTGCAATAAGATAACACGACTACATATCCTTGATAAACAATGTGCCATAATAAAAATAAATTCAAGCAATTGTCCTCATTCAAGGAGACAAAAATCACATATTTTCTCTTAAATACTTTAATTATATGTGTATACATATTTCTAAGTCTTGCTGAAAACATGAAAAGTGGCAGCATGAGATCTTCAACAACCTGCAGCAGGTCTGCCAAGAACTACTAACAGAAAATAAAATGTAATGGATAGAATTGTCTGATATAGACAAAAGAGATGTTATCCTCCCAGGTCTCTAGAAACTATTTGTACTTTGCTATTTCTCTGTATGTAATCTTTCCCAATAAGTCATATTGTATATTTACACTATGCAGCATGTGTGGCATGAGTGAAGCCTTATGTATCTGTATATATATCTATATCCATATTAAAATATATATATATATATTTTTTTCAAACATACATAGAAGTTTTCTGTAAATTGACCCATATTAGGTCATTAAAATGTTACTTAAATATAAAATATTGAGTGTCACTTAGATCACATTGCCCAACTATAATGCAATCATGTTATGGTAGAATTAATAAAAAGTATTTTAACAATGTTATTTCTCCTTACATGGATAACTCTATTGTGGCTATATAAGGTAATGAACTTATTCTATGTAAACGCACACTGAAAAAAAAATCTCCATGATGCAATTTGCAACTTTTTTTTTTTAAGATTTTATTTATTTATTTGACAGAGATTACAAGTAGGCAGAGAGGCAGGCAGAGAGAGAGAGAGGAGGAAGCAGGCTCCCCAATGAGCAGAGAGTCCTATGCGGGACTTGATCCCAGGACCCTGAGATCATGATCTGAGCCGAAGGCAGAGGCTTAACCCACTGAGCCACCCAGGCGCCCTGCAATTTACAACTTCTAAATAGAGCACAAGTGATAATGGGATAGAGTATTAATAAATCTGAGTAAAGAGAGTATAAGTATTTTTGTCTTACTCTTATTCTTGTAAACTTTTTGTAAGTTTGAAAATATTTCTAAATAATTTCTATTTAAAAAGTGAAGATAAAATAAAAATGATTTCAGATGAGCAAAAGCTGAACCAAATTCATCAGGCTAAACAGAATTATCCAAACACAGACTTATAAGAAGGAAAGAAGAGCTTTGAAAATGCTAAACATGAGGGAAAAATTAAATCTTTTTTTTCTTTTCCTTAATTCTTAAACAGTTGAATATTTAAAAATAATTTATTTTGTGGTTTATAATACATGGCAAAGTAAAATATAATAACATCACATATTGAACACAACATCTGAAACTAATGATGTTGGCTAATTGAATTTATATAAAAAAATAAACAGCTGGATTTGGGACCACAGGGTCCCCAGAAATTACAAAAGAATTTATGGCCCTTAGGTCCTGTATAAATTGATAAATTTGGTTTCAAGAAGAAATCACATAGGGCTATTTTTATAATTATTTTCTTTAATTTTTATTTTTAATTTTTATTTGATTGTAGTTGACACAAGCGTTACATTAGTTTCAGGTGTACAGCATAGTAATTCCAAAAGTATAAGCATTACCGTATGCTCACTATAAGTGTAGATACTATTTGTCACCATAAAAGCTCTTACAGTATATCAACTCTATTTCTAATGCTATGGTTGTGTCTTTTATTCCCATAACATTCATTCCATAACTGTATCTCCCACTGCCTTTCACCCATTTTACCTAATTCCCCATTCCCTCCACTCTGGCAGCCATCAGGTTTTTCCTCTGTGTTTATGAGTCTAATTCTTCTTTTTGTTTATTTTTTTAGATTCCACATATGAATAAAATCATATGGTACTTGTGTTTTCTCAGTCTGACTTACATCATTTAGCATAATAGCTTCTGGGTCCATCCATGTTGTCACAAATAGCATGACTTCATTCTATTTTATGGCTCTGTAATGGAACCACAAAGATTCCAAATATTCAAAGCAATGTTGAGAAAGAACAAAGCTGGAGGTAACACAATTCCATATCTCAAGATATATTACAAAGCTGTGGTAATCAAACAGTGTGGTATTGGCACAAAAATAGACACATAGACCAATGGAACAGGATGGAAAGCCTAGAAATAAACCCACAGTTATATAGTCAATTAATCTATGACAAAGGAAGCAAGCATATGCAATGGGGGAAAGACAATTTCTTCCATAAATGATGTTGCCAAAACTGGACAGCTACATGTGAAGGAATGAAACTGGACCATTTTCTTACATCATACACAAAAATAAACTCAAAATAACTAAAGATGTAAATGTAAGAACTGAAACCATAAGAATCCTAGAAGACAGCACAGCCAGTAATTTTTCTGATGTCCACCAGAGCAATATCTTTCTAGATATTTCTTCTAAGGCAAGGGAAACAAAAGCAAAAATAAACTGTTGGGACATCAAGCTTTTGAAAAAAAAAAGCTTTTGCATGGGGAACGGAATCATCCACAAAACAACAACAAAAATAACCCTACTGAACAGGAGAAGATATCTGCAAATGATATATCTGTTAAGGTGTTAATATCCACATAGGGGTTAAATGGAACTTCAGTGTTATACAGCTCTTCCATTATATGTGAAGTGACATAATATTAATTTTTGTTAGGAATATTAATTCAAATGAATACAGAAACCACTGGGGCAAATGTGTGGGACAAAGAGATCAAAGAAAAAAAAATATAGAAGATAAAGATAAAAGCTAAAAATAACCCACTAGTTCAAGGAGAAACAATGAACAGATAACTATTAGGACAAATAGACCACTAATAGCATAGCAGTACTTAAACTACATCCATAGTATTAGTAATTTTGATAAACATAAGTCAACTAAACATTCTTTTAAAAGGCAGGGATTAACTGAGTAAGGAAAAAATAGCTTACAAAGTCATACTTTAAAATTTAAGACAGATAAGCTAAACAAAAGAAAGAGAGGGAATACTAATCATAGGATATAAAAGCTCTGGACTTCTTCGTTGTTTTCTCATGATGACATCTGCATTGAAAATGCCTTCTGTTTTTATTGGGATGGAAGAAGGTACCCAGTTAAGTGGAGAGAGGAAAGTAGGCTGTCTAGATTTAATATTAACAATGTCATGGGGGCAGCTGTGGCAGAACATAATTTCAATGCTTGTGATATTGGTGTTAAGACAAATTGTATTACTCCCCGTGTAACAACAAAAACCTACATCTAAATGCTCCCAAAGGACATTAGCTAGGAAAATAGATTAAATTATAATAATATATTAATCAGACACTAGGCAAATGTTAAAATTAAATGGAAACATTTCATTAACATGTGGGAAAACACTATAAAATAA
>RCUC01137061.1:0-14507 GCA_003697995.1 Taxidea taxus jeffersonii
TCATCATGTCCTACAGTCTTCCCAACAGCCCTGAAAAGTTTGCCTACACATTTTACGTAGGAATGTAATTACAGAGTTCCAGTAATCCACAGTTTTCTAATGGAGAACTAGGACTAGAATGCACTTCTCTCTTTCTTCAAAGCCCTTCCAAATCATTTTCTACCATGTTTTTAAAAGACTACATGAGATTTTTTTTTTTTTAAGTTTGGAGAGCATTAGAATGAGTGCCTAATTAAATGTATCAAGTTTATATACTCACTAATTTAAGAGGAACTATGCTTACTATTTTTATAACTTTTTGTTTTTGCCATCTTCTTGTTTGTTTCTAGCTGGAGGCAGAAACTGTTATGTAGCTTTAACTTCAGGGTTTGTAGTTTGTTTTTTAATCTATGTAGATTATACTATTAGTGGAAAGGCAAATTGGTACACTTTCATGGCACAAATTACAATATATATCACATGTTTTAAAAATGTTTATATTCTTCAACCTAATAATTCTTCCCTGTAGTTAGTATAAAGAAATAATCTGATATGTTCTCAAAATTATGTCAAAGATACTTATTGCAATATTACTATAATTGCAAGCAACTGAAATGAACTATAAGGAGTTATTGATTGAACAATTTAGAGTTTAGCAATAAGGAGATTCTATGTAGTTATTAAAAATGATAATTTAGAAGAGTAATAATTTAGATGTTAATTTAAGTGAAAGGTTTATAAAATGACATATAAAGATAATTTCAATTTTATTTAAGTTTGTATAAATATATCCATGAAAAATATAAGCATGCATGTCAAAATGTTAACAGTTATCTAGGTAGACATATTACGGAAGATTTAATATTTTTCCTTAATTTTGTTCATAGTTCCAAAGTTTATAATATAACTTATATAATAAGTTTTCCAAAGTTTATAAAGTCCTATTCCTTTGCAGTCTAAATAAGTAAAATAAAATGTTAAGATAGCAGATTTTTAAAGAATTGTTTTCTTATTTAAAATCAACAAATGAGGGGCACCTGGGTGGCTCAGTGGGTTAAGCCGCTGCCTTCGGCTCAGGTCATGATCTCAGGGTCCTGGGATCGAGCCCCACATGGGGCTCTTTGCTCAGCGGGGAGCCTGCTTCCCTTCCTCTCTCTCTACCTGCGTCTCTGCCTACTTGTGATCTATCTGTCAAATAAATAAATAAAATCCTTAAAAAAAAGAATAAAATAAAATAAAATCAACAAATGAGTCACCCAAGGAATTGAATCCTTCAGCATTTTTTAGCTTATCTTTTCCAACCTATTTTTAGTTTGGACTAGATATTGTAATACATATAGTCTCGTGATTTTTTTTTTTTTGGTTCAATTGTTTTTCCATAACTTGTATCAGATATCCAAATAAACCATGAAAGGAACTCATTCATTGCTTAGACATGTTTGAAGGAAGCTACCTGACACAAAGGCAACAGGAAAAATGAGCCAAGGGTATCTTTCTCTAAGAAAAACCCATGTCTGGTTTTTTAAAAAGCATTTAAAAAGAGAAAAATTGTAGGTACTCCTCTGTTCGTGGTTGATAATGTTTGAGGCAGTCCACAAGCACTGTGCTTCGTGACTGTACATCAGACTACTCCTTCTCCCTCTACCCCTTACCCCATGTATTATTATTCTTGGAATTGTGAAGCATCTTCTAATTGATGGGTACATTTCATGCAATAGTTTTGTAGTTGTAATTTCATTTTTGTAATGAAAAAATTGTAATTTCCTTTCAATTTTCATTTTTCTTTTCTTTTTTTTTTTAAGATGTTACTTGTTTATTTGTCAGAGAGAGAAAGCCCAGGCACAAGCAGGGGGAACAGTAGGCAGAGGGAGAAGCAGGCTCTCTATTGAGCAGGAAGCCTGATGCAGGATTTGATCCCAGGACTCTGGGATCATGACCTGAGCCAAAAGCAGACGGTTAACCATCTGAGCCACCTAGGTGTCACTCAACTTTCATTTTTCAATAGTTTTATAAATGTAATTTCTTTTTGACCTTTCTAAAACACTTTCTTACTAGAAAATATTTTAAATATGCAAAAATATGCACCTACCACCTACTCCACCCATACACCATCAGTTAGAAATATATATTCACAAAATCCCAAGATAGGTGCAATTCTGGCTGCAATGTCAACGTTCCAAATAGGAAGTTGAATTTGTAGAGTTGGAGGTCGGACTTCCAAAGTACACATTTGAATCTCGGGCCTCACCTTCATGTCAGCCAGTCTCTGATCTCACCCTCACCTCATGTACACAGTGGCATCAGGCTGGAGGGGATATTGCCACTCTCTTTTTCCCCAGCATCCTTCCCTCCTTGTTGTTCTTGAAGTCAGTTTTCAACTGTAGTATGTGAAGATTGTATGCTTGCGCTTTGTTACTCCCCCTTCCTTGCCACAGCCCTTCACTGCCCCCCAAATTAAGATTACCATGATTTTATCTACTTTACCCTTCTTCTACATTTTTTTCTCTTAGTTTTGTAAATATTTTTTGAGGTCTCCCTTTCTTTCCTCCATGTGCATCAATTTAGGGCTAGATTCAACATTTGGCAAAACATGGCAGCAATAAACCAGAGCCACTTGTGCCATTAAAACAACCAATAGATTCAAAACCTTTGCATTTCTTCCATGTAGCAGTAGGATCAGTGAGGTCCTTCTCCCCTCAGTTCTGCTATCTCTCTTGCAGGGATTAGGTATGGAGGCCACTTATAATATTATTCATGTAATTTGTCTGGAATCTAGTTGGAATCTTTTGACGAGTTGTCCCCTTAGTGAAGTATTCAATCTGATATGGTCTCTAAGGTTTGTTTCTCTTCCTTATTGGTGGCTGTTTATTTGATAAGCACCAGAAACAGTCTCAGAAGGTTGCTGGGTAGCTGTCAGACCCTGCCAGCCACTGTATTTTCAGAATACCGTGAGGGTAGTCTTTCTACCAGACTCCAGATGGCACAGAGTCCACTTACCTGGGCTTTCCTACTTCTCATGTAGGGACAGTAGCACCAAAGTGGTCGTGAAGCATGGCAGACACAAGCATTACATATTACAGCAGAGGTATGAAAGAACATGTTCTCTTTGTTTTGAATTCTCCACCTTAAAAGTGCAGTGTATTTGTAAACACTGGTTACAAATGAATATATGCATCTTTTTTTAAAGAAACACCTTAAATTATGAATGTGTTCATAACCATTGGTAATAATCTAACCCATACAATGTGAGTTCATTCTCTCCTTGGTGAGTCAAAGATCTACCATGCGGAGTTGTCACAGAAGTAAAAGTCATTGCAGCAAATATAAGGAGATCACAGGGAAGAACTTCCAAAGCCATGACTCCCCAGGCAAGTGTGAATGGGTTCCCTTTATTTAAGGTTAGGGTGAATTTTTAGACAGAGAAGCCTTGTCATCTATGTAGAGGTGGGCATCATAAGGCCATGAACACACCTTAAGGAAACATGCCTTTACATACATTATATGTTATGTAAATGAGGCTTGTGCTCTTCCTTGGGTGGAGATTTTAGTATTACGATGAGGTAAAGATAGTTGTTGGTCATTCTAGAGGTCACTCCAATGGTCCACCTTTGCAGACACAAGTCAGGGGTTTGCATTCTAACTGGTCTGGGTGGTCTGGGCTGGCTGGAGGTCTTGTCAGGACAGACACAATCTCTTGAGGGTGGTTTCTCTTTCCATTGGCCTGAGTTAAGAGAGAAGCTACACAAAAGTGCTTCAGGAAAAATGGGGACAAAAGTCAGTGAGGACAAGTAGGTGGGCAGTAAAGGTCAGGTCTTGGGGTCTAGCTGGTGACTACAACAGATGTCAGGCAGCACTTTTTCTGTGCTAGGTGCAATTGCAAGTGCTTTATATATATGAGTTCATTTAATCCTCACAACTCTGTGAGTTAAGTACTACTGTTATTATTATTATCACCATCCCCATTTTATAGATGAGAAAATAAGCTCAGAGTCCTGAGCCAAGGGTTATACAGCTAATAAGTGGTGAAGCCAGATTTGGAGCCTAGGGAATCAGGCTCCGTCACCCTGTGCTGCCTTTGGTTTGCTAGCTGTATTTCTAGGAAACTGTGATAATGACAGACCTGATGTTAAAAGCAGCAGCACCATCCCAAACACCTGGTTGAGCCACAAATGTCATTCTAGGGGATGATCCTGAGTTGAAAGTCACACGAGTTTGCCTTTACTAAAGGATGATATTCTTTTGAGGCACCCATCACTTGAAGGATAGCCCTAGGGTTCCCTATGGCAAAGGGAAAGTTTCTGTAATTCAGACTGTCAGCTAAATCTTTGCTTTTGAACAAGAAGCCCCAGAATCTGAATTGAGACCACCCACACCAAACAAGAGGTCAGTCAGACCTTTCAGATTGGGTTTGGACTGAGATTACAAGCTTCCTGCCAATGGTAGACACCAGGCCCAGCATTTAATCTTCGCTCTACCATTTATTAAATGGATGACTTTATTTATTTAGCTTTCCTGATTTGTTTTAAAGCTAGCCTTATGTTACTGTGCTGCTTAAAATCCTTCCATCTCTTCTAATTGCTTGGTGAGTAAAATCTAAACCCTCTTCTTTTAAGATTTTATTTATTTACGTATTTATTTGACAGAGAGAGAGAGTGCGCGCAAGCAGGCGAAATGACAGGTGGAGGGAGAAGGAGAAGCAGACTCTCCACTGAGCAGGGAGCCCTATAGGGCTCCATCCTAGGACCCTGGGATCATGGCCTGAGCCAAAGGCAGACGCTTAACCACTTAACCAACTTAGCCACACAGGTGCCCCTAAAATCTAAACTCTTGAACACAGCCTGCAAGGGGATGCAAAATCTTGTCCTTGCCTACTTTCCCAGTCTCAAGGAGCACCTCTTTCCAGTTTGCTTCAACTCCTCCAACCTCACTGACCTTTCATTAGCTCTTTACACTTTTAATAGTCTCTTTCCTTTGCCTCACACATCATTGTTCCTCCTTTCACCTGGATACTCATTGTTGAAGTGTTAGCTAAAGTGTTTCTGTCTTAGACAAGAGGCCTGCTTTTCTGAATTACCTTCCCAATCCTTCTGCTGTATGGCCCTTCCTCCAACTTTCTATTATACATTATTTCCATAATTATATTTTTAGTATTTGTCTCTCCCACAATTGTTGCCCCTTGATAGGGGCAGCCTAGAGGCTCTGCTTAGTTCACCATTGCTCATTAACAACTAGTACAGTGCCTAACAAATAATATAGGTTTTTATTTGATAAATATTCATTAAGTCATGAATGAGCCTCAGTATGTTCTTATATAAAAGGGACTTTTTAGGGTTGTTGTGAAGATTAAATGATATTTATTCATAAGCACTCACATATCCACAGCTTAGCACAGTTCTAGTTATGAATAAATCCTGAATAAATATTAGTACTCTCCCTTCTTTACCCTTTGATGGTAGTGACCTCAGTGTGGGCTTTTTTTAGCTTCTCTTAGGCCATGATTAGGATGATGAATGATGGCTGGTAGAGATGCTAGGTCTGGAGTATGTGGGAATCCCAGGAAGAGAGGGTAGCCTGAATAAAAGCAGAGGGCAGAATAGTGAATGCAAAATTTGAAGAAAAGGGGTAATTTTGATTAACTAAAAATCAGGGGCTGTGTAAGAAAGAAAATAGATTTGGTTTGGATTTAGAGAGTGTTAGTAAGGAGTCTACAAGAGAGGTTGACTAATTGATACAGATTTTGGAGTTATTTGCACAGCTGCTTGAGAAGGTAGAAAATACTAGTGGGACACTTCACTTGTAGCAGGAAGGAAAACATGGAACAAGACTACCAGTGCAGGTAGGTTTATAGAATTGGCAATCATTTCTTTTTCCTTTGCTGACTTTTCTTCTGCTTATCCATTAAGTGCTGATACTTCCTGGACTCTGGTTTGGTATTATATTCTCCATATTCTGTTCTTTCTTCCTGACTTCCTCATTTTCCCATTATAATCATTTGATTGGACTCTCTTATACTTAGCAGTATCACATTATATTCCAATTCAAAGCACAGAATCCAGATCCATTAGCCAATACTCCCCAGATTCCCCTGAGATATCTCAATCTCTTTGTTTCTAAAACCCAACCCACTGTTTCCCCCACCAATGTAGATGACTTCTTATATGCCTGTCTGTTCAGAATCCTAGGAGTCATCTTGGTTTCCTTTCTCTTTCTCCCTCCTTTTTATATGGAATCAGTGTCAAATCCTATAGATTTTACCTCTTTGATGCTGACTCTTCACCACTTCTTCATGCCTGTCCATCTCCGTTTCTTCATCCTCACTGATGCATAATTATGTCATGCCTGAATCAGTTTTCACCCAGCCAACAGTTCCAATAAGTCTCCTCCTCTTTAGCTGAGTATTTTCCTCCATTGCTTTTACTGCTTTCAATAATCTTTATAAAATGCAAATCTATGTTTCTTCCTGGCTTAAACATCCTCAGTTTCTCTTCATCCATGGAATGAAGTCTAAGAACTTAGTACTTATTGTCACCTATGAGAGTTATCCTTTCCTAGCAGAGGTCATTCCAGACTCCTCTATTAGCAGAAACTGCCACTTTCTCCTTTGTATGCGCATTACTCTGTTTTTAGTCCAAACCAGTGCCTAACACAGTGCTAAATATATAGCAAGTTTTAATTAATGTTTGTTGAAATAAAATGACATGAAGACTGGAAACAGATTTGGAAATGGCCTTTACATGGGTAGTGAAAGGAGAAAGCAGAGCCTGGAAGAGAGTGAGAGTGGGTGAAACAAAGAAAGAAAACCCAGTGAAATTAGGAAAAACAGGAATAGGCACTGGAATTAGAGAAGAATGACCACGATGTTGAGTAATAAAATCCATTTACCTTTGGTTTCTAAAGGAAAAGGAAGAAGTACAAAAGTATCAAATATAGCAGAAGAATCAAAGAAGAGAAAGAGCGAGCAAAGATACCATAATTGGGTATTAGGAAGTCATGGGTGAGATTTGGGAGAAGAGTTTTAAGGGATTAGAGGGTGGGAGGTAGAAGCCACATGGTGAACACTGAGAAATGTGGCAAGGAAGTTGGCAAGAAGTGCCCCTGAGAATTTTAATCAAGAAAGGAAGAGTGATATCATGGAGTTCATGTTAGAAGTAGAAATTCTCCCCCCCCAAAATACATATTAAAACAACCCCTTTCACTTAATTTGAGAAAGTTAAAGTGATGGAATTATGTTTTATGCCTTCCTCTGCACACCAACTGCTTTTAAATATTGAAAAGATTATTAGGATAAATGTTGAATGTGTAAGGAATTGGATTTGGTTTGGGAAAAGTGATACATAAGTATATATATATGCACAACTGTTAGAGAGAGAGAGAGAGACCTTTGTATATGTTAGTTACTTTTTCAATTTGTCAAGTATTTGTACAGATTTTAAAAAATAATGAATATTATCATTTAATATAGTCATATAAAAAGAAAAGAAAATCACATGTAATTCCTCTTCCCAGAGAAAACTACTGGCATATCCATATTGTGTGTGTGTGTGTGTGTGTGTGTGTGTGTGTGTGTGTACACACCTATTGTATGACTTAATTTTAGCATCCTAGCATGAAACTTTAAAGATTAGATAGGAGGATAGTGAGTTCATTTATTGTAGAGTTCGTTTGCTATCACTGCTGCTTGGAAATGCTTATAACTATTTTTTCCAGTGGAAGCTCCCAGTCTACTTTTACATTTAATGTTTATGCTGTTTAAATGTAGTCTAACAACATTGAGGAATTTATGACAGAGTTTTGTGAGTAGTAAGCTAAGGCCACGTTTCTGAGCTTAATGACCCAAAGAGATATGTTAATTGATAATATGTTATAAAAATTCTACAGAATAAATAATTCAGGCCTTTCTCTTCTACCAAAACAAACTCACCATCTTAGCAGTTCTTGTTGGGTCTTTGATTCCCTGAATGTTATCCTCCACGACATCATAGCTCTTTCATAACCAGGCCAATGACTTCAGTCATCCAAGTATTAAACCAGGAGTGTCCTAAAACCTTGAGGGAGAGGCCATCTTCTGGTTTTCTGAACTAGCACGGGAAGTAGAACCACTGGGACAAAAGCTCTTGCCATTTCTTGCTATTTTTCTAGCTGAGTGCTAATGGGATATAGGATTTGGCTCTCTATTGAGATTTTTGAGGACACTTGAACTCTGACCTACAGAGTGCCATTAGGTTTGAAGAAGAAAGAAAGCAATGTTGTTACATCATGTTGGTCCCTTATGGAAACTATGGTTTCAAGGCTCTACTTTCCAGTGTTTGAAGCCTGCCTCATCATATCATCTGCACAGGAGATGAAGCTAGCTTGACTTCTCATGCCAGCCACACTTTGATATTGCTCTCTTCCCTTTTCTTTACATGTTATTCCAGAAAAATAATAATTCTGTGAACCTTTTTACCCCCGATAAGTGCTCACACTATGAATTTAATTAAAATCCCCTTTATCTATTATGTTGAAAACAAGGAATTAACAATATCCATTAAAATGACTATTACATTCACATCAAATGGATTTCAACACCCGACTGAAATGATATGGAGGAAGCCATAATCATGTGAGGCCCAATATGGTGTATAATTTTTAAACCTTTCAAAACCCTAAATTATTTTAATCTTCAAATGTAATTATCATAAATGTCAGTCAAACTTTCTCAGAAAGTCTCTTTCTGTTGAACAAAAAGAAACAAATGAGACTGTGAAGACCTTAAGCTTTACAAACTCATGATTAACTCTTCCATTACCAGTGGACTCTCAGGCTCCAAAGAAACAAGACATTTTTAAGGGTGTCATAGGGCCTGAAATATAGCTTGCAGAAAATATAACCAGGGGATTATAGTCAGGGGGTTATAGCATTCCTTGAATTAGTGTTGGTTGGCTGATAATGCCAATAACTTTTTAACAATAGCTATAGGTTCCCTTTTTGCCACAAATTTATAAAAATGACTATGTAATAATCACTATATGATAATATTCAACTTTATATAATAGGTGAAGTTTTTCATCTTCTTGGCACCTTCAATAGGTATCACTGCAGAGTCATATCAGGTTGAGACATGTAGTAAATACAGTTATTGTCTTTCTTATGGCATTGAAGGGTATATTTATCAAAACCAAATGCTATTGCTCAGGTAAAATTTGTCCAAGGAAAGGAAGAAGACCTATTATTTCTTGAGAAGAGAGAGCCTAGTTTTACTCGAGGGGGTGTATTAAAAGATGATGTCAACAGAAAAGAAAACACAAACTTATTTTAGTTCATTCTTTACCCCCATTTCCAATAATACACTTTATCCAAATTATACATTCTAAGGTACTGCCAGGAAAGAATTTTGTAGGTTGTACGATCTATTGGGCTCATAGGTATCACTTCTAAAGAAGACGAGTTGCCAACTCTTCGCATGTGCCATCTCCCTTCTGACACCAATCATTACACAGTCCAAATTCCAAATTTCAATTAAAACCAAACAAGTAATTCACAAACACCACTTCAATTACATACAGGTTATAAAATTATCTGAAAACTATTAACCTGTTAGATTTTTAGAATTCACCTCATACACTAGAAAAGTCGCCTTGTTAAAACCCTCCTCACATCACTTCCACTCCATCACATCAACCCAGGGCTCAATCTTTATTCTTTTTCCCTAATTACTTTATTGCCTTATCTGGTACTTGTCCCTTCTTTATTGTTGGTAAGGTCTGAAAGCCTGTCATATTGAGCCCGCTGCTACTCCATTATTTGCTTTGAACAAATGCTATTATGTAGCCCTAATAACCACAGCTGTGTAAGCATCTATCAGTGTTTTATTATGGTATAATTTCTATATATGAAAGCAATTTGCCCTCAGTGTCTGCTGGTGATTTCCATTGTTTGTATCGACACATTGCTCAATACAACCCTTGGTTCCTGTCTACCCGCTCTTTCTCTCCCTCCCACTGGAGCAATTTTAGCCTTTATCCTAAAACGCTACTTTAAAACTAATGAAACTAAAGTGGCCTTAGCCCTTCAGTGACCAAAAGGGCAAGATAAAGAAAAGAGACTGACTTACTAAATCTTGAAAACATCTCGGTTTGATGGCTCCTTTCTGAGACATCACTATCATCTGTGTGTGGATTGCCAAGCTGACTGTGTTATTACCCTTAAGAGTGCCAAGGATTTTAATGGAAACTCGAGACTGGAAGCTGTCTTTGGACTCTGTCACAGAGACAGCAAGGGGTCCCAGTGATGTCACTGTAGATGGGAGTAGTTCCAAGCTAAAAGTCTTTATAGCAGAGATGGATTCTGACCATGGCCGTGACTATGCATGTTGAATATGCCACTGACATCCCTGTTGGTGGTTTTTATTGGTATTTCTTTGATGTCATACTTTTCTGGGAAAGACGTTGAATGAGGTCCAGAAGCACAGGAGGTTGAATGGGGAAGAATATCTTTGCATCTCTTTATGTTTGTTACACATCTGCATCTCACAAATGAGTAAACTAAGGTTCAGAAAGGTTAACTATCCCTAACTAATTCAAGGTTACTCAGCCAGTTAGGTGGCAGAGTCAAGACTCTAACACCAAGCCTCTCCTCTTTCCATCATATCTCTGAAGTCAAGGTTGGGGGAGCCCAGCCCCTCTGGGCTCACACCAAACCAGGGTTTTGTGATAGAGGAGGGCTAGAAGTAACTCCCACAGGCACACTAACTTTCAGGCTCATAGGTCAATGCATGTGTGAAGTGATGCTGACAAACCGTTGTTGTAGACTAATCAGGTAGAGCATCCACAGGTGGCTCATTTGGAGCAGTTGTTCAGGCGTTGTCCTAAGTCACCCCTGACATCTGAAAATGGTACCTCAGATCAGACCAAACCAAGGGCTTCCTGTATTTTGTGTCATTAGCTGTATCAGTTTGATATGTGTGTATTTATGCATATGTGTCTATGTGTGTTGTTAGTTTTATAATTAATCACAGGATTAGCCTGATCCTAATTTACTTCGTAATAAACTGAAAACATAACTTCACAACATTAAAAGCCAAATTCTATTCTCTCTGCCTTCAAAACTGATCTGAAAACTGACTACTTTCCACCACCGCCACGGTGGTCACCTTAGCTAAAGTGAACATCATTATTTGCTCGGATTACTCTAAAAAGTTCCCTATAGTTTTCTTCATGCTCCTACATTCGAAGTCTTCCAATTCTACCTAGCAGCCAGTGTGCTCCTTCTAAGATCTATATCAGGCCACGTCATGTCCTTATCAAAGCCTTCAAAGGGGTCCTTTCACAGTTGCGTTATAAGCATCCCGTGCACCGTCCCTAAGAGGGATGGTCTGAGCCCTTTGTATCTATCTCATTATAACCACCTTTATATCCATCTCTTACCACTCTGCGCTCACTCTCTCTGCTCTAGCTATACTGGTTCCTTGTTCTCCACACCCATCAAGTGTGCTTACATTTCAGAATCCTTTCACATGCTGTTCCCCTAACTGGAATGCTCTTCTCTCCACAGCTAGTTCTCATTCACTAACATTATTCAGGTCAGGAAGGGCTTTCCTGAACTCCCCACTCTACCTCACACATTCACTTTCTATCCCTGTCTCTGAGTGTTTTTTTTTTTTTCTTTCATAGCACTTAGCACTAATTGACATCATATTATAGATTTACTTGTTTGTTTGCTTTGGTTTGTTTGGTAGTAAGTCTCCCCCACTAGAATACAAGCTTATGAGAAGAGGGACAATTTTTGGTCTGTTCAACACTCAGCCTTCTGTGTCTAAAGTGCCAGACACCGAACAGTTTCTCAATAAATATCTTCTAACGGATTAATGAATGAATGCAATCTGTTAACCACTTTAAAAGATCCACTTTTGTACTTCTGCCAAATGAGTGAAAGAATAGTTTACTAGGGCTTCATTATGCACTTATGACGAATATTTATTAAACTGGGCGCTGGGATTGCAGGTACAAATAAGGCAGTCTGTATTTAAGGAACTCTCGCTGGAAGGCAAGATGCATAGAGGAGTGTTAATGACAGACTGTGGAAGTTGGGGGAAGGTTCCTAACCTGGTCAAAGGAAAAGAAGGACAGTTAGGGTTTCCAGAGATTTCTAGAAGAAGGGATAGCTCAGCTGAGTGCTAAAGGATCCTTAGGACTTAACTAAAAGAGAATGTAGGATAGGTCAACCTAGGCAGTAGGAGGAACCACACATGAAAATGCACAGAGAGAGGGAGAGAGAGTCTTTAGGAGAAAGCTAGCTAGTTTCATTCATGCCCCATTCGTTCTTGCATGGGAAATGAGAGTAGCAAGAAAGGGTGCTTTAATATAAACGTGGACAGCTAGCAGGTTTCTCTGTGAAACAAACAGAAGAAAATCTCTTTTTCCAAAAAAAATTAAAGAACTTTATATTTACTGAAATTTTTGGAAATGCTTCATGGTTCTATATGAAGTTCAGAGGTGAAAACTTGGCCAATACAGATTCTTCTAGTCCTGTTATAGGGAGACATTTTTGAAGCCCTTCATTTACTCTAGATATTCAATACATTTTCATATTTTAAATAAAAGAAATGTTTCTTTTATTATTAATCTGAGATTACATATATATAGCCAAGTTTTCAATGGCTCCAAAACTTTAGCTGAGTCCCAGAAATTTTGGCTGAGAGCACTAAGGCCTCTCCTGATATCAAAAATGGCTTGGGATCTTAAAAACCAGATTTCCTTGTGCTGTGTATGAATATAAAAGTGTCATCCTGAAGCCTTCTTTAGCAGACAGCATTATACTCCATGAATATGCCTTGCAGGGAGGGCTGAGTGGGCCTTGTGGGGATTTAAATTTGTGATTTCAGAGCTGCTAAGTGTTTTACAATTGATATGCAGACAACTAAATGATTCCTCCAGGATTTCCCTATTCTACCAGTGGAAGAGGTCAACATAAATAATCTATGGACAAATGCGGGCTCTTTTGGATGGATTTGTTAGAATCCTGTTGAAACTTATACACTTCCAGAACTGAACTCAAGCCTGCTGAACTGGCCTAAAAACATTAGTGTTGACCCTTCCAGAAAGATCATATTATGTAGCAAAATCTCAGACATTTTTATTATATCCAGTTGGAAAAACAAAAAACAAAACTAAACTCACTGAAAAAAAAAATCACTGGGTTGAGTACAGCTTTTTAAACTTCTGGGGAGAAAGCTCTTAGAGCCTTTCCAGCTGCTTATTCCCTCAGAGTTCACTGTGACCAAATTCACAAAGCTGTATTCTGGCACTAGTGATAATTACACAAGCAGATGTACCACTTAAAGCTTTGATCTTAATGGTTGTGAATTAAACAGAGTTGAGCCTTGTCGCTACTTTAAGAAGAGGTCTACAAGGAATTTTAAAGTTCTGCAGCAATAAACCTTACTTTTTGATATAGTGGTGTTCAAGAGCAACCCGGAGTATAGTGGTTGTCCAAGAAAGCACTCTGGGTAGTCCAGAAGTTTATTCATGCTGCCATAATCTTTGATATCAGTTTTTAAAAGATGACAATAATAAGTTACAGACATTTTTAATTTAAAAATGTTGGCCAAAAAAAAAAAATGATACCTTTTGTTTAAAAGCAGAAATGTTTAAGAAACATAGAGCCTAATCCAAACATTCAACTGTCATTTCCATGCAAGTAGCCTCCTTCAGCATCAGCAACAAAAGAAAACAAAAAAAACTTGCTGATCTGGATCTGGGTCTGTTCTTAGTCCTCTATTTTCAGTTGTCTCCCAGAAATAGCAGACTCATTGCATGGAGAGAAAACTCATTATTTTCTCTCTTCCTTTAGGCCAACTACTGTTTTCCAACTCAGGTTTCTAACCTAAGAAATAATGAAGCTGTCAGGGTACAACAGACATAAATGAGGTAGTTTCTTTGACTCTATGATTTTCTTCATCTCTAAAATCTCTAAAATCCATGAAGTCATTTGATGTGTCATTTTCGCCATAAGGTGGCTCTTGAATCTACTTTCCTCTTCATTCCCACTGCCTTGATTCAGTTTCTCATTATACTATATGGGATTTGAAGGGCAAGGACCCTCCTAAACAGTCTCATTTCCTTCTCTCTCTCCTGAATATTGCTAAAATTATAGGCTTCCTTAAATCCTACTTTGTCATCACACCTTGTCAAAAAATTCAAACTTGGTACCCCCATTCCTCCTCTATAGCTGTGCCTGCTCATACCCCATTGCTTGTTAGCACATACCATTCATTCTCTTCTGATTCTCTTCTGCCCTCTGCACCACATCATGCTCACTCTGTTGGGACCCATAGCAAGGGTACTGGAGTGAGAGTCAGGAAGTGTGGTTCTTAGCTCTACTTCTGTGAATTATTTGTGTGAACTTGGGCCTGTCATTCAACTCCTTTGGATTTCAAGTCGAATACTAATCAAAAGAAGCTGCTATATCAATATCGATGTCAGTGTCATCCAAAGTATACATGAAGGTGAAAGAATTACTTACGATTTTGAGAAATACAAAAAAAAAAA
>RCUC01137062.1:0-15024 GCA_003697995.1 Taxidea taxus jeffersonii
AATTTAAGGCATATATACAGAAATATGCATTTTACATGCCAGATATGTATATTTGGACACACAGGCAAATGAATATTTATATAGCAATATCTATGCAACCACCAACTTTGCCTACCTTGCCATCTACCAGAAGCAAACCTTGGTTCTGCATCAATCTCAACTCTGTCCATTTGGAATGTAAAACAGCCACATATAATTTAAAATGTTCTGGTAGCCACACTTTTTAAAAAGTTAAAACAAAAACACAGGTGAAAATAATTTTAATATTTCATTTAACTCAATATATGTAAGATACTATCATTATAATATGTAGTCAATATAAAACTCTACTATTAGATATTATATATTCCTTTTATAGTTAAAGCTTTTTAAGTCCATTTTACACTTCTAGCACATCTCAGTTCAGAGCAGTCACATTTCAAATACTCTACGGACACATGTGGCCAAAGGCTGCCTTACTGAAGCCAGAGGCTGCCTTCCTGGAGCTCCACTTTAGAGGTGACCTCTACCCTGACTTTGGTGATAAGCTGTCCTGTGTTTTATTTAGTATTCGTAATAGTTTATTTTTTTAATATTTACTTATTTATTTGACAGAGAGAGATCACAAGTAGGCAGAGAGGCAGGCAGAGAGAGAGGAGGAAGCAGGCTCCCTGATGAGCAGAGAGCCCGATGCGGGGCTCGATCCCAGGACCTGAGATGATGACCTGAGCCGAAGACAGAGGCTTTAACCCACTGAGCCACCCAGGCACCCCTAGGATTCTTAATATTTTAAAAAATATTATCATCGCTATGTAGCCCTAGCAATATAGCTCCATTTCTTCTGTTTTTGAATTTTTTTTAAATGAAGTTTTATTTATTTATTTATTTGAGAGACATAGTAAGTGAGAAAAAGTAGGAGCAAGGGGAGGGGTAAAAGAAGAGCGAGAAAGAGACTCCCCGCTGAGCAGAGAGCCCCACCTGGGGCTCAATCCCAGGACTTCAGGATCATGACCTGAGCCGCAGGCAGACACTTAACCGACTGAGCCACCCAGGTGCCCCTTTGTTTTTGAATTTCTATATAAATGGAATCGAACTGTATTTTTGTTTATGTCTTGGTTCTTTTATTCAGCATTATGTATGTGATATCCATCTATGTTCCTTTTTTTTTTTTTTTAAGGTTTTATTTATTTATTTGAGAGAGAGTGAGAGAGAGCATGAGAGCAGAGTGGTGGCAGAGGGAGAAGCAGGCTCTCCGCTGAGCAGAGAGCCCAATATGGGACTTGATCCTGGGACTCTGGGACCATGAACTAAGCCAAAAACAGACACTTAACTGAGCCACCCAGGCGCCCCCATCTATGTTTTTAATGTAGGACTATATAGTTCATTCATATTCATTGCTGTATGGTATTTCATCATCAGCATAAACCCCAGTTTATATATCTATTTTCCTACTGATCAACATTTGAGTTTTTTCCAGTTTTTATCTATTGTTTACAATAATGCTCTAAACAATCTTGTAAAGGTCTCTGGTATACATGGGAGTTTTCAAGACTTTATACCTAGAAGTGAAATTGATGGGCTCTAAGATATGTGTATGTATATATATCTTTAATTTAACCAAGCAATGACAAATACTTTCAGAAGCTGATTATGCCAGTTTACATTCTCACCAGTGAATAAAACTTCCTGTTCATACGCATCTTCACTAAAACTTGATTTTGCAAAACTTTTTATTTTTTACCAACTTGGGGGTTGTGTAAACAATATCTCACTGTGGTTTTAATTTGTATTTCTTTACTAATCAAAATCTTTATCCTTGTTCAGACATTAAAGAAATCCTACCATGCCTTGACTCTAATCATAAATTCTCAACTTACATCCAGTCTAAGCTATCTTATTTTTTAATACCCACAAATTAAGTATTACTATTTTATATAGTCAATACTTATTATAATTACCCATAAATTTTCTACTTTCCTTTCTCACTACTCTTGCTTCTCAGACATTAATTCTGGGGATTTTTAAATTCTTCTTCTGAAAATATATCCTTTAGAAATTCCTTTGGTGAAACTCTATTGGTAGTGAACATTTTCAATTTTATGTCCGAAACCTTTTATTTTGCCCATGTTCCAGATATTTTCAATGAGTAGACAATTCTAGGTTGACAATTCTAGTTATTTGTTCTCAGCACTTTGAAGTTATTTCATTGCTTTCTGGCTTGAATTGGTCCTACTGAAAAGCCAGTTGTGTTTATTCATTGTTCCTTTTTTCTCTAGCTGATTTCAATTTTTTTTTTTTTTTAAAATCTCTGGGACTCTGCAGATTTATTTTAGGATATGTCTGTAAGGATATTTTTCCATTTACCCCACTTAGAATTCACTGGGCTACCTGAATCTGAATGCTTATATTTCACCAATTCTGATACGGTAATAGTTAAGTATCTTTTGAATCTTGCTTCTTCTTCAACCTTTCTATTCTTTACTTCTGAAACTACGAACTGAATGTTCATTGGGCTTTCTTACTTCATCCTCTTAATTTTTTTTCATATTTCCTATCCCTTCTCTGTGCTATATTTTGGGTAATTTTGTAATACTTATCTTCTATTTCACTAGTTCTCTCCTTAAGCCATGTCTATTCAAAGAATTGTTTTTATTTTCCACATGTGTCTTGTTCATTTTAATTGTGTCTTGGTTTCTTTTAATTTCGATAAGTCTTTAAATATAGCTTTTTTATTTGCTATATGTGATCATATTAATAGCTTCAGTCTTTGTGAGCTTAATTCTGCAGTATCCTACTTCTGCTAACTCATAAGCATGGTAGCTTTTTTATTCAGGTATATATATATATATTTTTTTTTTCTTTTTAAATTATGAGCCCATGTCCCTCAAAAACTCATCTGTGTAAATTCTGTGACATCTATGTGTAAAAGCTTTCTTTCAGTAAAGATTTTATAAATGCCTGGAGTATTAATAACTCACTTCAAACTAAATTTTCAGCTTGGAATTTTTTGAGACAGACAGGCAATGTGAATTCCATCCTCAAATCAACAGAATGTAGGCTATGGCTAGGTGTTCTCAGGACCCTCCCTATCTGGGACCAAGAGCAAGTTTATGCTCAGACTACTAGCCTTTTCGGAATTCTGGCTTTATGTGAAGACGTTGGATTTTGTCTCTTAAGCTGCATATGGCCCTTGAAAACCTACATTCCAGGTCACCAAGACTGGCAGACACTCCCCTATCCTCCAACCCTTCTACTCCTGCCAGAACAAATGCCAGCTTTTTTTTTTTAAAGATTTTATTTATTTATTTGACAGAGAGAGATCACAAGTAGGCAGAGAGGCAGGCAGAGAGAGGAAGGGAAGCAGGCTCTCCGCTAAGCAGAGAGGCCCGATGCGGGGCTCGATCCCAGGACCCTGAGATCATGACCTGAGCTGAAGGCAGAGGCTTTAACCCACTGAGCCACCCAGGCGCCCCAATGCCAGCTCTTCTATCTGTGGAATCATCCTCTGTCCTTTCTAGCCACTGTTTCCTTATTTCAGGTCACAATCAGCTCACAATCATGCTTTGGAAATAAAGTTATTTCAAGCCAGCATTTTAAGAGTTCTCTACCAGATGAAGTTTTTCCTTATCTACCACATGGTCAGAAAACGAACACAATCTATTTTTTTAAAATGTAAATGTATGGCTTTAGATTTGAAACTTAATAAAATCAATTTAACTCTCTAGTTTTGGTTGTCTTTGTAAAATGGGTATAATAACAGTACCTATCTCATCATGTTTTAATGCAAATTAAATAAGAAAATTCATACAAAGTGCTTGGCACAATGCCTGGGAAATAGGAAGCATGTAAAAATATTGGCAATCATCATCATTATTATAGTTGATTTGGGGCAAATATTATAACCTATTAAATTCTGGTTTGTTTCTAGAGTCTTAATTTTACTATTGAACAGTCATTTCCTCTAGCAACATATACCTTGAAAACATATTAGTTCTCATTTTCTATCCAAATAATTGATTTTTAAAAAAAAAAACTACCTTAGGTAGGACCAAGGACACACACATCTCAGGTGAAAGGTCCTATAGAGAGGAATCTAGGATGATAATTCATCACTTGTATGACTATTAAACTATATTTCTTGAGCTTGCTTTCAAATTCTTTCATGGTGATATTTTTAAAAATGATCATTGAGAATTATGAGATCTCTATAATGGATGTCACAAGATCTTAGACTTGCCACTATAAACGGTTTGTAATTACATGTAGATAGTATATCTTGTGTTTACTTAATATAATCATAAAAATCACTTCACCTCTTTATGGATGAATTATTATGAGGAAAAAGCAACTAAGACAAAAGATTCAGTTGTCTAATCATAAGGTAGGCAAATTAAGTACTCAGGTATCATACAGAAATTACCAAAGTATACTCAAGCAAGAATACAAATATTGTCAAGAGAAGGAACTGTTGATATTTCTGAAATTTAAAAAAAATTCTTTAAAATAATAGAAATATAATATTGCATTACAGCAAAGTTACAAATAATACGTGCCTTTTTAGAACAAAGCATGACCCTGTTAACTAGAAACAAGATATAAAAGCTGAAAACAATGACTCTTAAACCTTCTTGGACACATGCAGAGGCCTCTGGCAACTTTACTCATCCTGTAATAAACTAGCCAATTGCTTCTTTGGTCTCCTCTTGTAATCTAGGCAGAGATGTCTTTGTTCGCCTATTTTAACCTATCCTATAATGTTTCTTGTTCTTCCGCTAGAATGTAACTCCATAAGGGCAGCAGATATATTCTAAGTCCCTCAAACAGTGATTAAGATATTGTAAGGACTCAATAAATAATTACTGGAAATGAATTTAACTGTCAGTTGAGGATAATGCCATACTTCGAACTAAATCCTCCAAAAATGTATAAAATAACTGAACAGATATTTGTGATTCAAGCAAATGTACAGTACCTGATAAAACTGGTGGAAAAGGCAACATAGACTATTACATAGCCAAATAAATACAATGATGTAGAGCTACACTTGCTAACAGGAAAATATGCCTACAATATATTATTCAGTAAAAGATGCCAACTATATACAGTATATTTAACTCATTTTGAAAAATACATATAAGCAAGTGTTTAGCAATACCTGGAAGAGTGAACATTTCCAAGTGCCGGAATTTAAGTATCTGCTATGTTTTTCCTTTATACTCTATACTCTATACTTTTCAGTATCGTTTAAATATTTTAGCAATAAGCAAAGCCTATTTCATGATCAGAAAAAGTAAAGCTATCTTCTTTTCAGAAGACAAGGAACAAAAAACAGGACAAGCAGGCAGGCAGGTGGGCACACACAACATACTTTCTCCTGACATATTCCCTAATTCTACTTTAACTATATGATTCACAAGGGTCTTCTCACATCAACCACTTATGGACCACTTATGGAAATAGACTATCAGCTAACGACAATTTCGCACATTCTTCTACAGGTAAAACTAGGTAATCTTTATCTCTTCCAATCCTTAGCTATTTTACAGTACATCTGACATATGCGTTTAGTGCTCCAGACAGGTGACACCATCCTCCCATTTATAAGGTGCTTTGGGATCTTTTGAAAAGAGAAATGTTATGAGAAAAAAAAAATCAGATCAGCTCTTCCTTATTACTGAAAGTCCCTTAAGGGTTATAGGAATGGAGTCCATGCTCATTTAGAGAGGCCAGAAACATCCAGATTACCATTTAAACATAGTAATAATAATTTTATAAATCATACTAAACAAGAATTATTATGGAAAGAAGCTTATATTTTCATCTATCTAATGAAGTATTGCAGATAAGGCTACAATCTGTAATTTAGAACAAATACAGTTATAAAGATATGGGAGAAATTTGCTAAGAAACACAATTATTTTCTCTTGGATTATTGAATTTCTTTTCATAAAGATACATGCTTTAAACCTAATGTAAGAGCATAGTCACATATCAGTAACTGCTACTGACTCACTTTTCAGGAAAACGGGAAACATGACCTCTTATCAAAAAGACTGAAGTTGGGGGCGCCTGGGTGGCTCAGTGGGTTAAGCCTCTGCCTTCGGCTCCGGTCATGATCCCAGGATCCTGGGATCGAGCCCCACATCGGGCTCTCTGCTCAGCAGGGAGCCTGCTTCCCCCTCTCTCTCTCTGCCTGCCTCTCTGCCTCCTTGTGATCTCCGTCTGTCAAATAAATAAAATCTTAAAAAAAAAAAAAAAAGACAAGTTGGTAAGGTTTTTTTGAGTCATTTGGCCTCATGGAATCACTTTTACTCACAATGATGAAATCAACCAATTCTAAGAATTCTTCTACTATGAAGAGGCTCCAGAGCCAGCAGACTGGATTCAAATACTGGTGTGGTTACATGGCAGCCGACTTAAGTAGATGAATACATAGTAAGTACTCAGAACAGTACCAGTAAAATAAACGTTATTAGTATTGTCATGCATGTACAACTAGCAAAATGAAAGACAGAACTAGCAACGTAAGCATAGGCAAGTCATTTAATGTCTCTGAGACTCAATTCGCCCATTTCTAAATAAGAACTTTAGACCAAAGGATGCCTCATGTCTCTCCTAGCTGTGTCCTCTATAATCTAAGAGATGTCAGACAGCCAGATAGTATGTGCTGATAAATGACTACCAAAATACTTTCCACATCATCTTTCAGAACATTTGTTCCATATAATACACTTTTTGGAAAACTCACTACTGGTTTATAAGCCATGTTCCCCACTGTTACATGCTTCTTTAAGGAGACAGGAACTTCTCAAGTTCAAATGATAATACCTACTTTGTAACTAAGAAGTTCTTACTGAGGCATTTATATGATAGAAAAAAATACTTTTCTTAATAGTGTGATTAGTAGAAAGGGAAAAAAAAACCAAACACCTGGGCAGAGTTCAGTATTAAGAGAATAGAGGAAATTGTATGAGAGAGCCATTGTGATGGCTAATGATGTTGAGCATCTTTAAATGTACTCCCCTGACCATTTTAATAGTCATTTTTTTTTACTGAAACATTTTTTCCTAATTTTCATAGTGCCTGAACATACTTGATTAGCCACCAGACTTTCAAACTATCCAAATTTAATCACAGTAGCAGTACTCTCACTGGCTACCTAGAATCCTTTAGTTCCTGCTGTGCTAATTGTGACTATCATTAGTAATATTCAATGATAGCCAGCTCTCCTCTCCCTCCAGGCACATGCTAAGATTATATACTCCCTGGCCCCTTATGGTCAGCTTTGTGACCATGGCCAAAAATATGTGAGCAAGACTTATGAACAACTGTTACTTCTGAGCTACCTTGAATTGTTGGTAAGACAACATCCCAAAGTTGTTTTATTTCTGGTAAGACAACTGGTAATGTTTGCGAGATGGTGGCTCCACTGCTAGCCTAGGTTCCTAGGTAACTACATTAGAGCCACTGTCAAATAACTGGAAATATATGTATTGGTATCTTCCCCCAGTTCCTGAAACAGAGCTCCTGAAACTCTTATAATTTCCTAAGTGACATGAACAGTAGGAGTATCTATCACTCTAATATTTGGCTTTTGATCCTGGTCCCTAACACAGGGTTTCTAAAACACTTAGAAATTCCTAAGTGATATAAGCTTCTTTTGTTCTAATGAGGGGGCTCTAGATAGGCTCCTGGAAGGGTGCTGGTCACAAGAAAGGTCAAGCCATAATTAGAAGCTTGGAATTTTCAGCTTTATCCCCACCCCCTTCCCCAGGGAGAGGAGAGGAAGTGGAAATGGAGTTAATGATCTATCCTATGTGACAAAGACTCCATAAAAATCCCCCAAATCTGGGGTTCAGAGAGCTTCCACACTGGTGAACACCCGCATGCTAGGAGGATGATATACTCCAATTCCACAAGGACAGAAGCTCCTGCACTCAGGAACCTCCCAGACCTCACTCCATGTATCTTTTTTTTTTTTTTTTAAAGATTGTACTTATTTATTTGACAGAGATCACAAGTAGGCAGAGAGAGAGGGGAAGCAGGCTCCCTGCTGAGCAGATAGTCCGATGCGGGGCTCGATCCCAGGATCCCTGGGATCATGACCTGAGCCAAAGGCAGAGGCTTTAACCCACTGAGCCACCCAGGCACCCCATCACCCCATGTATCTTAATCTGACTGTTCATCTGTATCTTTTATCATATCCTTTAATAAACTGGTAAACATAGGTAACTGTTTTCCTGAGTTCTGTGACTGCCTCTAGCAGATTAACTAAACCCAAGGGGACCATCATGAGAACATCTGATTTACAGTTGATTGGTCTAGAAGCACAGGAGACAACCTGTACTTGCAATTGGCATCTGAAGTGGGATGGGAACAGTCTTGTGGGATTTAATCTGTGGCATCTCTAGGTGGATAGTGTCAGAATTGAGTAAAACTGGAGGACACCATACTGCTGTTTGCAGAAAATTGCTTGATATGGGGGGGAGGGAACCCACATATTTGGTGATCACAAGTCAGAAGTGAAGTGTTCCGTGTGAGTAGTAAAAAAGACACAGTGGGGAAGACTGGGTGGTTTTTCCCAACTCAGCCACCCACAGACACACAATGGATATGGTTTGTTGCCTTAAAGCTTATAAAGATGTGGAGGCTATTTGTTGCAGCCTTATAACGTAACAGCATTTCTCAGCTGGGGTTCCACAAGAAAATTAAGCCTCACAGAAAATTAGTTGAGTGACTATCTTTATAATTCTCCCAAGGATGGTACATAGTACCATTTTAGCACAGGAGTGACAACAGGCCAACCCTAGTTAAGAAGGGCTCACCAAGCTTATCTTTGCTGATACAGCACCTTTTTTCATTGTCCCTATGCTATAAGGGAACATAGCTAGGGACAATAGCAGAACTCTGAAGTCAGGGCCTGCTATAAATGTGTACCATGTACTCATAATTGAGTACCCAATCCTGCTTGGAAATTCCGTTACAGATCAGTTGATTTCCTTTTACACGACCACAACAACACACTCCACAGAGGCTGGGTAATGTGGTATCCTGTGGCTTTTGAAATTACAAAAATATGATTCAAATCTCAGTTCAGCCACTTATTAGCGATGTGATCTCTGGTAGGTTACTTCACTTTTCTGAGCTTCTATTTACTCATCTATAAAATGGAAATATTAATAATTACCTGAAAAGATTACTCTAAGGAGATAACAATATCTACTGCACCAAACATAAGCACAAAGCTCATAAAGAAATATTAAGTCCCCTCCTTGGGGCTACTGGGCAGCTTGATCAGCTAAACAGCCATCTCTTGATTTTGGCTCAGGTCATGATCTCAGGGTCATAGGATTGAGGAGGGATTCTCTCTTCCTCCCCCCTGCCCCTGCTTGCATGTGCCCTCTCTCTCTCTTAAAAGAAAAAAAAATTAAATCCCTTCCTTAAATTCCTTATCTTAGCCTTCTGAGATCTTGCAATAGACATGTACTACATTACCCTCCCTCTGAAGAACATAATGGCAAAGCAGATACGGTCCCCACCTTTAGGGGACAGAGGGTCAAAAAATTTTTTTTCAAATTGTGGTAAGTTCTATGAAGGAAGGAGTCCCAGAACAACAGGGAAAATCTATTTTAGCAAGACTGGTTAAGAAAGTCTCTCCAAAGAGGCAATATTTAAGCTGAGACCTGAAAGATGAAAAAACATCCAATCATTCTGTCGTATCTTACCATCTCTGTAAACTTGGCCTACCCCCCAACTATCATTCCTCTCTCTACTACTCCCCATCACCTTCTATGGGCCACCTGACCTCTGACTGTAAACATGCAAAGCCCGGCACAAGTGGTAGCCACACAACCTCATTTGATGTACAGTCATCTCTAGTTATTCGATTTTTATTTGCCCCCATTAAAGATATTTAGAATGGCCAAAGTCTTTAAAAGGTACGATTCCGGGGCCCCTGTGTCGCTCATTGCGTTAAAGCCTCTGCCTTCGGCTCATCTCATGGTCTCAAGGTCCTGGGATCGAGCCCCGCATCGGGCCTCTCTGCTCAGCGGAGAGCCTGCTTCCATTTCTCTCTTTGCCTGCCTCTCTGCCTACTTGTGATCTCTCTCTGTCAAATAAATAAATAAAATCTTAAAAAAAAAAAAAAGAAAAAAGGTAGGATTCCCCAAAGTAGCATATGTATTTATTTTCTAGAAATAACAGTTTGAATGCAACTTCATTTATCTAAGTGTACTAATTTTAAAGAAACAATCATATTACTTTCATACCCTGCAAACCCCTTATTATTGTTCAGATGCAATTTCTTTGTAGCATTATGCTAACAGAGATAAAACGCAGACATGCATAGGCATACAACACATAGGCAGTAAGTTTCACAACTGTAGTTTAAATGATGCCATGGATAAATGAGAGGTACAATGGATTACCATGCTTTTTATCGAATGTTTACCTAAATGCTCCTATAATGCCCATAACCTAATATTAATTTGCCCATGGACTAAAAATATCCTCAAGTAATTTATGCATGTCCCCTTTTAAGTGGGAATATTCCTACAGCAAACTAAGATGAGCCCCAATCCAAATAACTCCTCATTTTTTGAGCTAATATACCTCTTATGCTCATAATTAAAAAGTGCCTATTAGCTTGCCAAAGAAAAAGATTTTGGCTGGTCATAATAAAATCCCTTAATTTGCTCATAATGTATTTACATGTATTTTTAGTTGAAACATCAATATGCTATGCAGAGAGATACAGTAACTTATTCTAAGTTATTAGAAATAGCCTGTATTATTTTGCTATATTTTATCATCAACATGTTATAGCTACATAATAAACATGTTTACATGTAGCTGGTAGTTTCATATAGAAAATTCAGTTCCACCAACAGTACTATAAATAGGACTGTTTTTAATGAAATGACAATAAAGATAACATCACATGTTTAGGTTATTTTTAAAGAAACACTTTTGAAATCTGAATGAAGAAAAAACAATCTTAAAATATTTGATAACTGGGATCATGTGTAAGGGAATGTAACATAAATGTTAAAACTTCTGGAGAAATGATTAGAGGGGAAGAGTGGAGAGAGAGAAGGTATCTCACCTATATCTCTGAAGAACTTACTCTGTTTATAAATGCTAACTGCCTGCAGTACTTCCTTACTATGCATCTAAAATCCTCTGAAATTAAAATCCTACTCCGAGGGATCTCTCTGCCCCTGTACTCTGTCGCACGTGCTTAATATCATTAAGTTTTAAATGAAGGTGAAACTGAGGAAGCTAGGTATGCCTCCTAATTCAAAACTACAATCAACTCTCAAGAAATTAAATTGTATACTCGTTTTAAAATCATGGAACATACTGCATGAAGGAATGAATATCACACTGAAATTGGGCAGACATTTCCAAAAGCACTTCCAGATGGCAAAGAATTCACTGAAACAAGAATTACAGAAGTATATTCAAAGCAATATTCTGTCTTTGATAATTTAGAGGCAGCCATGATAACCACTATTTGTACATGACAGTCATATGAAATAATAAACCTTGCTAGCTATAAACATTACCAAATTCTGACACTATTGATTTATTATGTCTAACAGTGACATCAAACCAAACAACTGACAGAAACAATGTTACAGCTTTAAGAGCAGTTTGTCAACGATTAATACTGCCAAACGGGGTTTAGCTTTATGCTGGGACCGCTTGTCTAGCAGTTGTCAATCCAAGCAAAAATTACTACTGCCACACGTCTGCTAACACAGGCCCGAGGCGCCGCTCCGTTAGCCCTCATTACCCCGATCACTGCAAATACAGATGCAAGGCCAGTCCCTATTTAATATGCGTGTTAATTATGCAAATTATTAATTGGACTGGTGCTTGAGGACTTGTGTTTATGCCCAGATTAGAGTCAATAACTGTATCACACAGCATTCTAAGCCTGACCTGTGACAGAAATAAAGCTGTGCAGAAAGCAACATTTTTCTCATCCTCTTCTAGTTCGGCACACTAGCTCTACAGAGTATTTCACATTGATTCGGAAAGAGGCCTCACACAGGAGACAGAGGAACCACAAAATATATCTTTTATTAATATATTTATTTGTTAATATTCCTTGTCTGATATTGTTCATAATTATTTACAACACTCATTAAATTACTTTACCAAATCCATTGTTTCTATAGCAAAAATGTTGAATGCACTAAGCGCTAAAATATATTTTTATCATTATTTTTTTCCAATAAGGCTAGGGTTTTGGTCCTATTTATATTACATGTCCATAAAAATTGTATGACATGATATTATGTTGTAAATTTTTTTTTACTTAAAAAAAAAAATCATATAGATTTAAACCTCCAAAGATGGAGAGCAAAGCTATAAGGTTTTTCCAATTAAAATTTACAGCAGACAATGTTGTAAATTTTATACAGTTGTAATGCTTGCTGCAGTTGTACTGAAATGGGAACTATTGATCAGTATGATTTCCCAAGATACATGAAGGGGGAACAAGGTATTGCACAAACAGAAACAAAACTTTCATTTGTAAAGCTTTCTATTAGACTTTACTGCCCTCATTTGGTTCTAGATGCATCTATCTAAACAGGAAAAAAGTCACATTCTCCCCACAGAATTACAATAAAAGCAAACACAACAGACAACAAAAAACACACAGGCAGTTAATCAAAAGTAACACTGTCCTAGTAAAAGCAGTTTTGATATACTGTCAAGATGATCTCCATAATCTGATGAATCAATTATCATTTGAAGGAATTTTTTAAAAAGGATAAAACCTTTAACTTGAAAATGAAAGTAAATCAAGATCAATTAGAAGAACACTAGTTAAAAAAAACAAAACACTAGTAAAGCATATATACTACCAGGAAGCATTAATAATACATCTACAATATTAGAAGTAGTTTCTAGGAATATGTTGAAGTGCTTTATAAATTTTGTAAATATGTTATTAGATCTATAGAATTTAGATGACTGACATAAAGAAACTGAAAAACAGTCCGCAAAGATGTGCTAATGCAAATATCACCAGCTCAATGAGAAATCAGATATATTAAAGTGGTGCCCTAACTAAAAATGAAACTAATGTTCTGATTCCCTTCTGCCTGGTTATGTTGCAGAATTTTGCTGGTGACTTGTTTTGATCTTATAAATAATACAGAGATGGCTTTAAGTTACTCAACCAATAAAAGACAGAATTCATGTCCAGTGAGCTTCATGAAGATACTCCAGAAAGATAAAATTAAACTGCCTTAATTTAAGTTGGTCACTCCATGTTTGATACAGTCTAGCTCACTGATAATAAAAATATCTACTATTTACTGAGTACCAAATTTTTCACAGGCTCTTTTCATAATACCCTGACAAATACATTAGATATATTTTTTATAATAATAAAACCAACCCTCGAAAAAGTTCTGAAACTAGTCCAAAGTCATAAATGTAATAAATAGCAAAATTGGGAGTCTGTGACCCAAGGCAACATGGCACTAAAACAAAATCTCTTTTCTTTAAAGCCAGTCTACCTGTTAATTGTCCTAAATGACAATGATACCAACGCTTAAGTATAAATGAACATGACCATGTAAATGGGAAAGGAAAATAACAACATCTTAGTCTCCTTAAAAAATACAATTGAAGTATATTCAAAGCAATATTCTGAATAAGTTAAAGCTATCTGAATAAGATACAACAAACACATTCATTCACTGAAAATTATAAAGGTATATTTAGATCACCAGAGATGGAGAAAAGTTAATTTCTACAATTCCTGGTGCTTTCAGTAACAATTTCGTAAATACATCTTGAAAGATGATTCTTTAGGAAGCAGGGGTTTATTGGAAATGTTTAATATTAAAAATAAATTCAGGGGTGCCTGGGTGGCTCAGTGGGTTAAAGCCTCTGCCTTTGGCTCTGGTCATGATCCCAGGGTCCTGGGATCAAGCCCCACACATCGGGCTCTCTGCTCAGCGGGGAGCCTGCTTCCCCCTCTCTCTCTGCCTGCCTCTCTGCCTACTTGTGATCTCTGTCTGTCAAATAAATAAATAAAATCTTAAAAAAAGTAAAAATAAAAAAATAAAAATAAATTCATGATTCAAATGGTAGATCTACCTTGATACAAAGCTTGGTACTCTCCAAAGATTCCTCTCTCAGTGTCATGTGCATGTGCAAGTCTATGCATATAGAAGCAAATTAATGTTGGGGCGCCTGGGTGGCTCAGTGGGTTAAAGCGTCTGCCTTCAGCTCGGGTCATGATCCCAGGGCCCCGAGATCGAGCCCCGCACTGGGCTCTCTGCTCGGTGGGGAGCCTGCTTCCCTTCCTCTCTCTCTGCCTGCCTCTCTGCCCACTTGTGATCTCTGTCTGTCAAATAAATAAATAAAATCTTAAAAAAAAAAAAGAAGCAAATTAATGTTCCTCATTTAAATAAATGCACAGTTTTTCATTTTAATGTCCACTTATTAACTAATATTGGGCATTAAAGTATCTACTTTCTAAAATATGGTCTAAAAACTTTTATTTCGCGTACCTGGATGGCTCAGTTGGTTAAGTGCCTGCCTTCAGCTCAGGCCATGATCTCAGCTTCCTGAAATGGAGCCTTGTGTCAGGCTCCCTGCTCAGAAGGGAGGCTGCTTCTCCTTCTCCCTCTCCCTCTGCCCTTGCTCATGTGCTCTCATTCTTTTTCTCAAATAAATAACCAAAACCTTTTTTTAAAAATTAAAAATAAATAAAAAATTTTAATTCAGATATTATTTTAATACTTGTTTTTTAATTGTGATAATTTATACATAATTCAAGAAGCAGGTAAGTGAGGGGCGCCTGGATGCTCAGTGGGGTAAGCCTCTGCCTTCGGCTCAGGTCATGATCTCAGGGTCTCAGGATCAAGCCCCATATCGGGCTCTCTGCTCAGCAGGGAGCCTGCTTCCCCCACTCTCTCTACCTCTGCCTACTTGTGATCGCTGTCAAATAAATAAATAAAATCTTAAAAAAAAAAAGCTGGTAAGTGATAAACTTCCATTCACAACAATAAAAAA
>ML103422.1:0-15429 GCA_003697995.1 Taxidea taxus jeffersonii
TCGTTCTAACAATGGAGCATATTTTGTTTGTTTGTTTGTTTTGGGCCAGGTTGTCTCTCTTGGCCTGCAGGAGTGAAGAGGAGGCTGCGGGGGCTTGTTGCTAAGGGAACGAGCCTCATTAGAACATCCTACTGAAGACTTCTTATTGGCTGCAGAGAACACCGTTATATGGCTTGTAGAAATCAAATAAAGTCTTGAGAGGAGGCCAGAAAGTCAGAGAAATGCTGTTAAATCTCTAGTCCCGTATGATGCAGAATAAGTAAAGGGGGAATATGGGGTATAAATTGAGTTGTAACTCCAACCAAGTCAGTGCAGTCAGTCATGATGGCAAAAGAGCAGAGCATAAAGGCTTAAGGACCCCAAATGTTACAGACTCTGGCTGCTACCCAAACACCCTTGCAGCTGAAATAAACAAGTCCTGTAACCTTGCAGACACAAGGCTCTAAAGACAAAAGAGCCGACCCTCTTGACTAAAGGGGTTTGCGATGGATATATTGCTAGTAATCTTAACCCCGCGGCAGAGACTGGGCAGGCTTGGGAAGCAGACAGGTTTTGTAGAAAGACGGGTTCTGTATAATGCCTACCATGTTCTTGGCACCCAGGGGCCTCATTGTTATTCCTGTGTGTATCAGCTGTGTAGCGTGATAGTGTATGGACAGAGGACTCCCTGGGTGGGGAAGAAAAGAAACTAGCATGATTTCTTCAATTCCTCCCTGTGAGTTCTGCCTCTGTAGGATGAAAGGAGAAGGAAAGAAAGGCCAAAAATCACAGCTTGATTTATTTGGTTGTCTCTCATACCCCAGGCCCTGTGGTGCATATCTCATGGAACACATATGATAAATCTATGAGTTTTATAACCTTCATCTGTTAAGAAGAGAAGACAGGGGTTTGTGCAGGTGAAAGACAGTGTAGTTGTTAGGAGCTTATGTTTTGGGGTCAGAGCACCTGGATCTGAATCCCGGGTCCTCCACTTCTGAGCTGCATTGCATTGGGCATCACTGTATCCTCTATCAAGTGGTGTGAGAAAGGTACCTGCTACCATTGTGAGGATTACCTGAATGAATAGACACAAAGCATTAAGGAGAGTATCCAGCATGGAATAGGTACTCTATAAATATTACTTGTTTTTATAACTGCCCAATGTAGTAAGCACAAGTTTAAATGGGTGTGTGTGTGTGTGTGTATGTGTGTGTGTGTGTGGCAGAGCCAAGCCTCGAGCTCAGGTCTTTCTGAAGTTTAGGGTAACTTTTCCCTTAACCATATCCCTCTACTGCCAAATACTCCTTTTTGGCTGGAAAAGGCCGAAGCAATGTCCTGAGGCAGTTTCTAGCTGTTTAGCCATAGGAAAGTACCAGAAAGAATCCCTTCCCCATTCTGCTCCCAGCCCCGCTCACCACCACCAAATGTATTTATTTTATATTTATTTCCATTTGCTACCACTGATAGCTAAAGAGAAGAGGAGAACAACAGCTTGCATTTACTTCTGTGGTGTCTCATTGACATTGTCTACTAGTAACACCCACCTCCCCCCACTGATTCTTGCCTGTGCTTTGCATCTAAAGCTTCTTGCAAGCAAGAGAAAAGAGAGATGGTTTTCCTGGTGCTGTCATTAACTTAGAGCAAATAGCTCCGGGGGAAAAAAAAATCATCAATTCTATTCAGTGTCTTAAAGGCACGGGTGTTTAGATGTTGAAAGGGCACTGTCTAATGTGATTTCCTTGACATAACCCTTTGGACTTGGCTTTGGTTTTGATGAACAGGAAAGCTCTCATTATAGGCTTGGACACTTACTGCTCGGCTCACAGCCCTGCAAAAGTTGTCTGCACAGGGAAAGGGGAAGGAATTGCATTCTCTGAGGCTTGCAAGCAGCCAGCCCAGCTCAAGTGGCCATCAAGTCCAAGGCTCTGTGCAGGTCTGAGCTGCATTTCAGGTCAGGTTTGGACATTTTGATTGTGACCAAGTGAGTTTTATAACTCACTAGCAGTTCAGAAGACAAAAGCAGTGATGAAGGTTTTCCTTTTAATAGTAATTTTGAATTTTTAAAACTTAGAACTAGAAGAAAATATCCACATGACTGTATTCAGAGGGTGTTCAGGTTTTAATCTGGAGAACTGGAATCACGTTGGTCCCAGGAGAAGACCTTTCTGATTCACCGGGAGGTGAGAAAGAGTGCTGTGGGAGTCCAGCTGTTAGAATGGTGTAGGCAGGCGGGGAGCTGCTCAACAGCCATTGGGATGACTTCTCTGGGGCCCGTAGGGTCACTGGGCTCTGCTATAGGCCCTGCTTTGCCTCAGACCCCATACAGTAGAGTCCCAGCAAAGATCTCCCCATCACTGCATGGAACCAGGATCTAAGGGGTTGAGTTCCTGGAGGTATTGATGCCTCGGTGGAGTACAGGAACTTGACCCTTGCCAGTGGACCACAGAGAACAGGAAGAGAAGCAGCTACCTAGTCTCTGGGGTGTGGGGAGCTCCCTTTACCCACGCACCCTCCACATAGCAAATGTCTGCTAGAGAACACCCAGGGCTGTGTGGGGTTTTCACTTCAGAAGAAAATAGCCCATCTCCAGGTGACGTACTGCAGGGGCTCCAGGTCAAGTGTAGGCATTCCTCTCTTCTTGGATGGATGTGTCCATCAGCCAGCTCAGCGTGTGCTATCCAACATCCAGAATCATTCAGTCTAGGCTCCTGCTCAAAGCAGACCTCCCTTCTGCAGGACTGACACCAAATATGCCCCGGGACAGAGCCCTCGCCCCTGTCAGGGTTCCACACAGTAGAGAAACTTCATGCTGGGTCCAAAGATTCTTAAATGAAAAAGATAGAAATGTAAGGTTGACCAGCTATTTATTCTGGACTGTTACCTGATTTGCTATCATGTTGGATCTGGCTTCCTTTCTGCTGTTATTTGTTAGCTCCTCCTTGTTTGGAGCTGGGAGTATGTGTGGAATGATATGCTAATGTTCACATTTTGTGGTGAGATTTATCAAAGAGTTTTGCTTGTTTGTTTGAGGGAACTAATACCTAAAAGAAATGATGGAGTCATTATGCATTGTTCTTATGTATACTGTTTTCACTGCCAGTCTTGCTGGGGAGGGGATGGGTATCTATGATTGGAGGCTACTAGGAAAACCACTTCTTCCCCTATTTTTTTTTTTTTCTTCTAGAAGTATGAAAAGTCACTTCACCTGGGGAAAAAATACCTGGTTGTCCCCTGGAGAAGTTCACTGAAGCCTGTTACCTGCTGGGTAATCAAGACTTGTTTCAGGTACAATTCCTTTCTGTAAAACATTTTGCTTCCTATCAGAGACTTGCATGCAGAGACACACTTGTGATCACTGGCTTCTTACCTCCCTAGGCCTTTTAAGCACTCATCTCCTAGTTAGAGTTGTTGATTCCCATAGTTGCAAGAAAATGTTTTGAAATTGTTTTTCTCATCAAGGGGTCATATACATCATGTAGCCCATTCAGCCGGGGAAACAATGCTGCTAGTCAGTGTTGCTCTTTGTTCCAGGTTTTTCATGTTAACGTGGTCTGCGTAGTAAAATCCTTGCCAGTGAAGGGAGAGCCAGATTTGTGGCACGGCCCATAACACACGTATGTTACTGAGACCACACACAGATTAAAAAGATAAAGGCACACATTGCTTTTGAGCAATGACCCGTGTGCCAAAAATGAGGTTTTATCCACAATAGACCAGAAGAATGTAAGAGTTTGGTCTCAGGGCATCAAGACTTTCCTTTTTCTGTTGTAGTCTACCTTTTCAAAGAGTGGCAGGACAACATTTTAAAATTCCTTTGATTATTCTAGTTTCACTAGTTATAACTGAAAAAGAAATAAAGACCATCACCCTTTCACCAGCAGCCATGGCAAGGGGAGGAGCAGTGCAATGCGGGGCTCAGAAATTTTTGGCTCTGGGGGTGCCTGGGTGGCTCAGTGGGCTAAAGCCTCTGCCTTCGGCTCAGGTCGTGATCCCAGAGTCCTGGGATGGAGCCCCGCATTGGGCGCTCTGTTCAGCAGGAAGCCTGCTTCCCCCTCCCTGTCTCTCTGCCTGCCTCTCAGGCTGTTTGTGGTCTCTGTCTGTCAAATAAATAAATAAAATCTTTTAAAGAAAGAAAAAAGAAATTTTTGGCTCTGGAGCCAGACGGCCTGGCCTCATTTCTGGATGACCCACTGTATAACTTCGGGCCCCAGTTTCCTGTAAAACAGAAATAATTACTGTGCTGTTATATGTATTAGCTGAGATAATACAGGTAGGGTGCTCAGCTGGACCCGAAGAAGGTTTCAGTTACTTGCTGTGAGTACAGTAAAGTCTTGGCCTAAAGCCATCGATGTGCTCCAGAAACCAAGTTGCATAAAATATGGGCCAACTTACTCCAACATTATTAAATAATGTATTTTCAGTCAGTCAATATGGTTGCCAAATGTACAGAGAGGACAAGCTAGGACACCTGACCACTCACTGAGCCAAGAAGGTCCATGAAGAGGACACCTCTTGAATGCATCCTCTTCTGGAAAAATAAAGCTTTTTCTATCCATCTACTTCTCCATCTCTTACAGAGTTGGGGTATCATACAGGTGTACTCCCAGTTTGTCTGAATTAGTGTAATGGGGGAGGGGAGACATTATTGAAGGTGTTACCTGTTATTATTAGGTAGATATCTCGAACTTGCTTTTAGCCTTTTTAATAGATGTTTGTTCATCCTGGAAGCACATTAGGACGCCTGGGTGGCTCAGTTGGTTGGGCGGCTGCCTTCGGCTCGGGTCATGATCCCGGCATCCTGGGATCGAGTCCCGCATCGGGCTCCTTGCTCGGCGGGGAGCCTGCTTCTCCCTCTGCCTGTGCTCACTCGCTCTCTCTCTCACTCTCTGACAAAAAAAAAAGAATCATCCAAGGAGCTTTAAGGACATACTGCTTCCTGGTCCTGGAACAGAAGCAGCAAAATCATTTTTAGCCTATATGACCTTTGACAAGCTATTAGCTTTTCTTTTTCCTAATCTGTGAGATGGGGTTGTTGTAAGAATGAAAGATAATGTATTTAAAACTGGGCATAAATCTTGGTTTATAGTAGGTGAGAAATAAATACTATTTGTTAATAACCTATTTTCTCTAAAAACACCCCAGGCTGAAGTGTCCTCTGCCTCCACTGAGCCGAATTAGAGAAATTTTGCCTTGAAATATAGTCTTGGGTAAGAACTGGTGAAGGCCTCTTATTTTACAAATGAGAAAACTAAAGCACAAAAATTGGTCAAGGTTACACAGCTAATAATAGGCTAAAACTCACACCCAACTCTCCTCTTTGTCCATTGCTTTTCTTCCTGTTCCACAGTTCTGAATCATGTGATCTCTGAGGTCCCAAAATCTGGCTCTAGACACCAACTCCAGACTCACATATTCCTAGTCTCTGTCTGCCTTTATCTTATGGTGCAGCAATACCAAATTGTTACTTCCTGATACTCATGTTTGCTGTCTCTCACCTATTTCCTTTGGCCTATGTGATCATTCTTGCCTGAAATTCTTCCCTCTTCTTGTCTTCATTTTCTCCTAACTACACTAACTTCTGCTTCTGCTCATGAATGATTAACTACTGCAATTGCCATCTGACTGTAAACAATTAGAAATCAGACAAAAGGTCAGATATTAGACAAAAGGTTTAAACCCGTGAGTAGGAAAGCAAATGAAGTGAGCCCTCTTATTGCCACAGTTTCCAGCTTGGAGAGAGTTTCCAGGTCACTTCCTAGGTTGGGGAACCAGAAGAGGGTCTGGTGGTCTCACAGAGTTGAAGAGGCAGAGATCAAAGTTTGGGAAGAACAAGGAGGCTAGCATTTGCAAGGTGTATTATCAGAAATGAGGGAACTAAATGGAAAGGGAACTGTGGAGATCTTCAGAGTTCACCCCAAATGTTTGGCTGAATATTATCATCTGCACACACATGTAAAGAAACTACCAAGACTGGTTAAACTACCCAGAATGCACTGGGCTGAACAATACCTAGAGCTCTCACAAGACTGAGAAGAGTTTGTGTTTCCACCAACCTGAGTGAAGAAACTTCAAAATACTTCAGGCATTGGCTAGAGTCCTCAGAAAAGTCATGCCTTAGTAAGGGATTACATTACTCATAGAATAAAAGCCACTGGGGCTCCTGGGTGGCTCAGTGGGTTAAAGCCTCTGCCTTCAGCTTGCGTCATGATCCCAGCATCCTGGGATCGAGCCCCACATTGGGCTCTCTGCTCAGCGGGGAGCCTGCTTCCTCTTCTCTTTCTGCCTGCCTCTCTGCCTACTTGTGATCTCTGTCTGTCAAATAAATAAATAAAATCTTAAAAAAAAAAAAGAATAAAAGCCACTGTGGACCCACCATAAAAAGCTTAAAGGCAAGGCTCTCATGGATCAAACTGAGCTGCCATAAAATCCAATGTTCTTTAAAGGAAGACAATAAAATATAGCACCCAATGAAATAAAATTCAATATGTGAAATTCCAAGAGTAATTACTAGACATGCCAAGAAGTGTGAAAATATGATTCACAACAAGAGAAAAATTAATCAATAGAAACAGATTCAGAAATGACAGAGATAATTAGAAGACAAGGACCTTAAGAGTACCATTACAAAACTATTCTTACACTTAAGGATGTAAAAAAATCACAAACATAATGAAAGGACAATGAAAGATATTTAAAAAAAGACCCAAATATAACTTGTAGGTATGAAAATTTATGGAATAAAACAATAGAATAGTTAAGATTACCAGGATATTAAATTTTGCAGAAAAAAAAATCACCATGCTTGAAGACACAGTAACAGAAACTATTCAAAATGAATTTTAGATGAAAAAAAAAAAGACTAAAAACAAAACCCAAAATAAATGTGCACATACAAACAGAGCCTCAGTGTATTCTGGGACTATATTAAGCCATATGTATGGTTGGAGTCCTAGAAATGTGTTTCAGGAAAATGAAAACCCTATTTGAAGACACAGTGGCTGAAAAGTACCCAAATTTTATGAAAATATAAACCCACAGAGCCAAGAAGCTCATAAAACTACAAACAGAAGTAACATAAAGAAAACCACACCAAGACACATTATAATTAAACTTCAAAATCAATGCCAAACAGAAAATTTAAATAGCAGCTGGAGGGAAAAAATACATTTTGTATAGAGGAATGAAGATAATTTCAGCAAACTTTTCATCATAAGCCATGCAGGTCTAAAGATAACAGAATGCTAACTTTTAAGCGCTGAAAGAAAAAAACCAACCTAGAATTCTATACCCAGCAAAGAATGTTTTCAAAACTGTAGGCAATATAAAAACCTTTCAGGTCAATAAAAAATAAGAGAACTTCACTGTTAGAAATGTTAAAAGAAGTTCTTTCAGCAGAAGGAAAATGATACCAAATGGGAATTGGGATCTACAGAAAGAGATGAAGAACGATCCAAATGGTAAATATGTGGGCAAATATTTTTTAAAAATGATAGCTTTGGGGTAATTTTTCATCACTTTCACATGTATCCATTTCTTTCTTCCTTCCTTCCTTCCTTCCTTCCTTTCTTTCTTTCTTTCTTCTTTCCCTCTTTCTTTCTTGGGAGAGAGAGAGAGTGAGAGAGAAAGAGAGAGAGAGAGAGAGAGAGAAAGCAGGGGAAGGGTTAGAGGGAGAGAGAATCTTAAGCAGGCTCCACACCCAGCATGGAGGCTGACACAAGGCTGAGATCATGACCTGAGCCAAAATCAAGAGTCAGATGCTTAACTGAGTAAGCCACCCAGGCACCCTGGAACATGTATCCATTTCCCCAGGAAGAAATTCTATACTTCTTCACCATCCTTCTTTGGGCCAAACTCAACATCCCATACAGTCCAGACGGATAAGGTAAATGAGTGAAGCCTGTGTATGATTAGGTCAATAGGGAACAGTGGTAAACTAGACCAAGAATAGCTCATCTAAAATGTACATCCATTACTCAGCTTCAGTTGATTGTTTCTGGAAAGAAGGTGAGCATTTATTTTATTTTATTGTCCTTTATTTTAATGCTGTCAACTAATTAGACTAAATCCAAACCAAAGGCCCCTATCTATATCTTATACCCATGGGCTATATTTGGCCTTTGGGTCATTGGGATACAACTACTGTTTTAGAAATTCTTCACTTGTGCTCTTAAAATACTCAATGGGTATCTCCATTGCACTTACTAAAGTGTAGTCTCGTTTTTGTTGTTGTTGTTGTTGATATATATGTCTTCCTAACTAGATTAAAACTGGTCATGGGAAAGAACCATATCTTATTTATTTTTATATTCCAAGTGATTAGTACATAGCCTGACATAGGAACTGCTTAACATATGCTTGTTAAATTGGAAGTCACTGTAATATATTATTTATACCAATGAGCTCATCTTATGTACAGCTCAGAGAACTGGAGAACACTTAGGAGTTAAGTACTTGACTAAAATTTTGGTTGAGTATTCTGGGAATGAATCATGGTAATTTAATTTACTTTCTTTTATTCAGTTAATAAGTCTATGTTATCCCTACGATGAAAGTATTTGTGAGAATCACAGGTATGAGGGTTAAAGGGATGTGGTATTTTGGTTGTTGCAGTCTTACCTTAATGCCTTTGCTTTGGGGGAAAAAAGAAAAGAAAAAACGTGTTCTTTATCTTCTCCTAATAACTGCTCATACTTTTCCTATTATAATTTCACCAAGATGCATTTCTTACTACACTAGTTTATATCTAAGCATGAATGGAAGTATGGGGGGGGATGTCTCCTTTTATTCATTCCCAGGTTTTCTTTTTAACCCTCTTTTTTACCTACCCAGAATACTTTTGTACACACATAGATTTTACCTTATTATGCCCACCTTAGTCTCACTATTAAAAAACTAAGTTGAGGGGAGCCTGGGTGGCTCAGTGGGTTAAAGTCTCTGCCTTTGGCTCAGGTCATGATCCCAGGGTCCTGGGATCGAGCCCCACATCGGGCTCTCTGCTCATCAGGGAGCCTGCTTCCTCCTCTCTCTTTCTCTGCCTGCCTCTCTGCCTACTTGTGATCTCTATCTGTCAAATAAATAAATAAAATCTTTAAAAAAAAACTAAGTTGACAATTGGCATCATTTTTGTTCATTTGTTTTGGAAGCTACTCCAATGTTAGAGCAGTAAAAATAAAATATTAATGGTAGTTAGTGCATTGAGTTCTTATTACATGTCAGGTGGATGAAATCATGTCATTTAGTGTTCACCGTAATCCTACAGGAGAGTACTTCATCTCTACTTCCCAGGAAAGAAAACTGAAGCCCAAGGTTTCACAACTCACATATTCAGAAATTAGATTTTGTGTTCTTACTTTCTACACCCTGTTTCCTCAAAGCACCATCACATCAATATCTGTTAGAAAGGTAGCCCCTCCAGTCCCACTCCAGACCAACTGAATCAGAACTTGCATTTTAGTATGAGCTCAGGTGACTCATATGCATATTAACATTTGAGAAACACTGGTCTACATGATACCCCTTTCTCTTGGGGACAAACTTCCTGATAGTGCCCAAACTCTGTGGCTGGAAGCCCCAGTATACTTCCTAGTGTGTGCAGCTCTCTCTTCAGGAGTGATTCAAGTAGCAAAAGTTTGTCGGTAGAATTCCATTGTGTTGACATGAATCCTTACCCCAAGATCTCTCCCTTCCTCTCATCCACCACCATATTTCACTTTGCATTTTTGGACATGGCTCAAAGATGTGAATGATAAGAGCCAGAAGGTTCACAGAGAAATGTATGAACCATGGGGTTTGCTTGTGACACTGGGACCCTAAACAATGTATGGTCTTAATTTCTGATGGACTCTGGAGAGCCACCTGAATAATAATTTCTCCCAGTGGCTGCTTCTGTCACTATACAGTCCATTGGGAAGTCCTCTGGATGGGAGGGCAGGGGAATCTTCACAGGAAACACTCATCAAGCAAGAATCTTAGCAGAACTGGAGGCATGGAAGTGGCTATGGGTACAGAGGTACATGGATGGTAATAACTTTATTAAAGCTTATTTTTATATTGCTACCATCCACAAGCAAATGTCCAACCATGGTGTACATATTTTATGGGGCCCAAGAGACTGTAGGACTGATTTATGGTAAAACTGGGCTCTCAAAATACTGCAATGAGGTCAGAGTTGTTGGATTGTCAGTGAAAAATAATTTTTCCAGTTAAAATACCTCATACATATTTGCTTTGATATGGCAGTGGTGACAAAGGACGCTTTTTATGACATTCGTCTAAGGACCATTGTGATGTTAATAAATAAATAATTTATTTCCTTCTTCTCAAGAGCTAGGGTGTCGCCAAGCTTTTTGTTTGCCAGTTCTGTCTTTGGAAACCTTTTGTCTTCATCACCACACATCTGTGGGGGTCTGAGTTGAGCAGAATGAGCTGTTAGGGAGTGATGGGAGGAATTCTTTCCCCCTGAGATGTGGTTGGGGCACAAAGTGGGATGCAGGCCAACTTTTCTGCCCACAGCGTATAGATGAAACTGTAGCATACTCGATCATGTTGTGGTAACTTTGTTTTTCACATTAAATGAGCAGAAATACTTCATAGAAATAAGGTTGTTCTGCAGAGGTAGCATGATGTAGCTGACTGGAGTCCTATCTCTGGGCACTCCTCCACGTGGGAGGCAAAAGGACATTGTTCACAGGCTTCTTGCATTCACAAGACTAGAAAGGTATGGGAATAACTTTCACAGAACTAATTGCTTAAAGGGGGTACTGTAAGATCATCTTATATATTTTCTTTTTCCAAGATAGGCAGACATCCAAATTTTTAGAGATGTGAGGCAGTGAAGTACAGTGAAAAGAATGAGGGTGTATGCTGATACAAAATGTTGGAATGAACATTAATTCTATTATTTATTAACATGACTTTGAGGGAATTGTTCAGCCTCCCTGGTTTTTAATTTTCCTTTATTCAAAAATGAGGAAATAGGCACTTTTGGGCTTTTGATCCTTAAGACGTGACTGCAAGTTGATTGTAAGATAGTGAAACAATGGATTCAATGGGAAGAGATCCTGTTTCCATGTAAGTTTTACTTTTTAGATACATTTGAATGATTAAAATGCTAGCATTTCACTGATGTCCTTTAATTTTATTTTGCTTTGCCACTGAACATGGAGTCAGCTTGCTTAAGTGAGAATCCCACTGAAGTTAGACTTGAGCGCAAATACTGAATTTTGTTTGGGTTGCTTTATCTACAGAAGTTATTTATTGAAGTAGCTACTGTTAGCTCTTGCTGCAGAGAATCTCTAAACCTCAGGGGCTTAGTTTATTTCTTGTTCACACAGACTCCAAAGGGGTTGATCTTGCCTGGACAGTTCTTCTCCAAGATGGGGGCTTAGGGGTCCTTGCATCTTTTCTGGTGGCTTTGCCATCTATTAGGGCCTCCCTGGGAGCCCTCTGGTGTATCCACTATATTCAGCTAGCTGATGAGCAAAGAGAAAGGATGAAGAGAATCTCCTAAGTCTTTTCAAGGGCCAGGCATGTACATACCTACATCACATCTGCTCATATTTCACTGGGCGTATATTGGTACAAGATCCCATCTAGATGCAAGGAAACTGAGAGATGTGGTTTTTCCTGTTTGCCCAGGAGAGAAACAAAATGGTTTGGTGTACTTATCATATGGCAGCTTTGCTGCCCAAACTGAATCATAGTTGTCAGATAGTGACCGGGGGGTCTCTCAGGAAGTTTGCTCATCAACTGATGTACAAAAGGGTGCTTTGGGTATATAGAAGCAGTTTATAGCTGTCCACACATGATATATGAAGTGTATGAAAGTTAGGGAATATATGTATATCTATCTCTCAGAGTTATGTCTACTTCTGAGGTTTTTTTTACTTTTATTTTTTCATATCTATTTCTTTTTTTAAAATTTAATTTAATTTTATTATTTTTGTGTATGTGTGTGTGTTCCAAAATTCATTGTTTATGTACCACACCCAGTGCTCCATACAATACATTCCCTCCTTAATACCCACCACCAGGCTCACCCAACCGCCCACTCTCCTCCTCTCTAAAACCCTCAGTTTGTTTCTCAGAGTCCACAGTCCCTCATGGTTTTTCTCCCCCTCTGATTTCCCCCAACTCACTTCTCCTCCCCATCTCCTAATGTCCTCTGTGTTGTTCCTTATGCTCCACAAGTAAGTGAAAACATATGATAATTGACTCTCTCAACTTGACTTATTTCACTCAGCATAATCTCCTCCAGTCCTAACCATATTGATACAAAAGTTGGGTATTCATCTTTTCTAATGGAGGCATAATACTCCATTGTATATATGGACCATATTTTCTTTCTTTTTTTTTTTTAAAGATTTTGTTTATTTATTTGACAGACAGAGATCACAAGCAGGCAGAGAGGCAGAGAGAGAGAGAGGGGGAAGCAGGCTCCCTGCTGAGCAGAGAGCCCGATGTGGGGCTTGATCCCAGGACCCTGGGATCATGACCCAAGCCAAAGGCAGAGGCTTTAACCCACTGAGCCACCCAGGCGCTCCTGGACTATATTTTCTTTATCCATTTGTCTGTTGAAGGGCATCTTGGTTCTTTCCACAGTTTGGTGACTGTGGCCATTGCTGCTATAAACATTGGGGTACAGATGGTCCTTTTTTTCACTACATCTGTATCTTCGGGATAAATACCCAGTAGTGCAATTTCAGGGTCATAGTGTAGCTCTATTTTTAATTTCTTAAGGAATCTCCACACTGTTTTCCAAAGTGGCTGCACCAACTTGCATTCCCATCAACAGTGTAAGAGGGTTCCCCTTTCTCCACATCCTCTCCAACACATGTTGTTTACTGTCTTTTTAATTTTGGCCATTCTAACTGGTGTAGGTGGTATCTCACTGTGGTTTTGATTTGAATCTCCCTGATGGCAAATGATGATGAACCTTTTCCATGTGTCTGTTAGCCATTTGTATGTCTTCTTTGGAGAAGTGTCTGTTCATGTATTTTGCCCATTTTTTGATGTGATTATCTGTTTTGTGTGTGTTGAGTTTGAGGAGTTCTTTATAGATCTTGGATATCATTCCCTGCATATTTTCAGACCACAATGCTTTGAAACTGGAACTCAACCACAAGAAGAAGTATGGAAGGAATTCAAACACTTGCAAGCTAAAGACCATCCTGCTTAAGAGTGTTTGGACCAACCAGGAAATCAAAGAACTTAAACAATTCATGGAAACCAATAAGAATGAAGACAAATTGGTACAAAACCTATGGGATAAGGCAAAGGAGGTCCTCAGGGGGAAATACATAGCCAACGAAGCCTCACTCAAAAAAATGGAAAAATCCAGAATTACCAGCCCTCTTTACACCTTAAAGAACTGGAGAATCAACAACAAATTAAGCCAACCCCACACATAAAAAGGGAAATAATCAATATTAGAGCAGAGATCAATAAGATAGAAACTAGAGATACAGTAGAACACATCAACAAAACTAGAAGCTGGTTTTTTGAAAGAATCAACAAGGTTGATAAACCACTGGCCAAACTAATCCAAAAGAAAAGAGAGAGGACCCAAATTAATAAAATTATGAATTAAAAGGGAGAGATCATGACTAACACCAAGGAAATAATCATCAAAAATTATTATCAACAGTTATATGCCAATAAGTTAAGCAACCTAGAGGAAATGGATGCATTCTTGGAAACCTATAAACTTCCAAAACTGAATCAGGAAAAAATTGACAACCTGAATAGACCAATATCTAGTAATGAGATTGAAACAGTGATCAAAAACCTCCCAAAAAACAAGAGCCCAGGACATGGTGGATTTCCTGGAGAATTCTACCAATCATTCAAAGAAGAAATGAGAGAAGTGAGGTGGGGGAAATCAGAGGGGGAGACAAACCATGAGAGACTGCAGACTCTGAGAAATAAGGTGAGGTTGGGGGGAGGAGGGGGGGGGGGGGGTGGGGTGAGCCTGGTGGTGGGTATTATGGAGGGCACATATTGCATGGAGTACTGGGTGTGGTGCATAAACAATGAATTTTGGAACACTGAAAAGAAATAAAATAAAATAGAAAAAAAAAGAAAGAATACCTGTTTTACTGAAGCTGTGTCAAAAAATAGAAATAGAAGGAAAAGGAAAACTTCTAGTTTTTTTTTTTTAAGATTTTACTTATTTACTTGACAGACAGAGATTACAAGTAGGCAGAGAGGCAGGCATGGGGTGGGGGAAACAGGCTCCTCACTGAGCAGAAAGTCCGATTTGGGGATTGATCCCAGGATTCTGGGATGATGACCTGAGTTGAAGGCAGAGGTTTTAACCCACTAAGCCACCAAGCACCCCCAGATTCTTCTTATGAAGCAAACATTACCCTAATTCCCGCAAAGACACCATCAGAAAGGAGAATTTCAGACCAATATCCCTGATGAATATGGATGCCAAGATTCTCAACAAAATCCTAGCTAATAGGATCCAACAGTACATTAAAAAGATTATCCACCATGACCCAGTGGGATTTATCCATGGGATGCAAGGGTGGTTCAGCATTCACAAATCAATCAATGTGATAGAACAAATCAATAAGAGAAGTGAGAAGAACCACATGGTTCTCTCAATTGATGCAGAAAAGGCATTTGACTAAAGCTACAGCACTCTATCCTGATTAAAATGCTTCAAAGTATAGGAATAGAGGGAACATTCCTCAACTTCATAAAATCTATTTATGAAAAACCCACAGCGAATATCATTCTCAATGGGGAAAAGCTGACAGCCTTTCCTTTGAGATCAGGAACACGACAAGGATGTCCACTCTCGCCACTGTTGTTCAACATAGTACTAGAAGTCCTAGCAACAGCAATCAGACAACAAAAAGAAATAAAAGGTATTCAAATTGGCAAAGAATAAGTCAAACTCTCTCTCTTTGCAGATGACATGATATTTTATATGGAAAACCAAAAAGACTCCACCCCCAAACTACTAGAACTCATACAGCAATTCAGTAATGTGGCAGGATACAAAATCAGTGTACAGAAATCAGTTGCTTTCTTATACACAAACAATGAGCATATAGAAAAGGAAATTAGAGAATCAATTCCATTTACAATAGCACCAAGAACCATAAGATACCTGGGAATAAACCTAATTGAAGAGGTAAAAGATCTGTACTTGAGGAAGTACAGAACACTCAGAAAGAAACTGAAGAAGACACAAAAAGATGGAAGAACATTCCATGCTCATGGATCGGAAGAATAAACATTGTTAAAATGTCTATGCTGCCTAGAGCAATCTATACTTTCAATGCCACCCTGATCAAAATCCCACTGGTATTTTTCAAAGAGCTGGAACAAACAATCCTAAAATTTGTATGGAACTGGAAGAAACCCCAAATTGCTAAGGAAATGTTGAAAAAGAAAAAACAAAACTGGGGGCATCACGTTGCCTGATTTCAAGCTTTA
>ML103422.1:15829-60399 GCA_003697995.1 Taxidea taxus jeffersonii
ACAAAGCTGTGATCACCAAGACAGCATGGTACTGGCACAAAAACAGACACCTAGACCAGTGGAACAGAGTTGAGAGCCCAGATATGGACCCTCAGCTCTATGGTCAAATAATCTTCAACAAAGCAGGAAAAAATATACAGTGGAAAAGAGACAGTCTCTTCAATAAATGGTGCTGGGAAAATTGGACAGTTACGCATAGAAGAATGGAACTCGACCATTCTCTTACACCATACACAAAGATAAACTTGAAATGGATAAGAGACCTCAACGTAAGGCAGGAATCTTTCAAAATCCTAGAGGAGAACATAGGCAGTAACCTCTTTGACATTGGCCACAGCAAGTTCTTTGAAGACATGTTGCCAAAGGCAAGGGAAGCAAGGGCAAAAATGAACTGGGGGGACTTCATAAGATCAAACGTTTCTGCACAGCAAAGGAAACAGTTAACAAAACAAAGAGGAAACCCATGGAATGGGAGAAGATATTCGAAAATGTCACTCCTTCTGAGTTGTTACAGAGAATCAGTGAGATACTTAGGTGATGATGCCTACCACAGAGTTAGTATTGACCACTGGTTCTCAGAGTGTGGCCACCAGACCAACATCACTGACATCACCTTGGAACTTGTCAGAAATATAAATTCTTGGTTTGCACCCCAGACCAATGAATCAGAAACTCTCAGGGTGGGACCAACAGTCTGTATTTTAACAAATCCTTCTTCATGATTCTGACATAATGAAGGTGGAGAAATACCAGCCTAGACCTTGATGTTCTTCTTTTCTCTCAAGAAAGGGGAACATTCTTTTCAAATAAAATAGATTCTTCCACAGTTTCCTTTAGTAAGCTTTTGTAGTGATGAATTGGTTCCAGCTAGTCTGAAGTTTCTTATATGTTGCCAAACTTGATTCTTCTACAGTTTAATCGTGTTCATTTTGAGTTGTCCTCATTGAAATAGTAAAACATCTGATCATCACTCTTCCTATATTTCTCCATCAATGTCAAGACCATTTGGCCATCTGTAAGTCTTTTTTCTTTTGGCTTGCTTAAAACTTTTTTTAATATGTCTACTAGTTTCTACACATGACTCAAAACAGATCAACTGCTTTTTTCTTGTGGTGTTTTTGTATGTGAAAAATGCCACATTATAATCACTTCATACCCGAGAAAGTTCCCATTGACTTTTATTTCCCATTCAAAATGGATATTCATTTCTCCAGTGCTTTTTGTCAAATAAGCATTGTATTATGTATGAATACTTTAAGAAAACAAGGATTTTTTAAATAAAATTCAGAATATTAATTAATCCCAGTAGCCTACTATTATCTGAAAATTATCAACCATACCATCAGAACCATTATTTTCTATAAGAACATATAAATAATACTTGCTATCATGATCATTATTTGTATCAGCAAATTTTTTTAAAAAAGTGAATCCTGATGGGTTTAATAACTTGGAAGGCATTGGACTTGAGTGACAAATAGTAAGTCATATAATGGACCACCATTATTTAACCAGTTTGTAGCTTAGTAGCTTTTTTTCTGGACTGAAAATGAGATCTTCTTCCCTTTCTGAATCTCGCAGAGAGAAAAGGAAGAGACGGTTTCGTGGGCGCATTTATAGAAGGCATTTTTCATAAAAGGGTAGAATGTTAATATAACCACAAAAAAGATGGCTTGGGTATAGGGCAGCCTCTCTGGGAAGATCCTGCAAGGATGTTTATCTTGTCCCTTGCTTATCCTTTCCTTTAATTTTCTGCTTCTCCTAAGCAGAACTTTCCAAAACCTACCAACTTCTGAGAACAGCTTAGAATTTGTCCTGGGGTCTACGGCCATACCACCCTGAAAGCGCCCGATCTCGTCTGATCTCGGAAGCTAAGCAGGGTCGGGCCTGGTTAGTACTTGGATGGGAGAATTTGTCCTGGGCCTTCCTTCCTAAAATGCCTTTAGGATTCAGATCCTTGTGAATGTACAGTCAGCGCATAATGTGGACACTGAGGTACAAACTCAAGTCTGATTTGAATTGAGAAGGACTGACTTGTGTTGACCCAAAGACCTGGGGCCATGTTCCCCTGCCCCCTTACAAATCCACTTACCAGTTCACTGCCAGACCACCTTCTTTTGCTTAGTGGGTTGCTAGTTTGTTTTCACTTATTAATGTTAAGAATGCCTTTCAGAGGAATTACTCATTTACACATTCAAATTAGAATTTTCATTTGCCAGTTCTATCACAGCTGGCATAATTAAGGATGTCAAGTTTTAAAAACTATATTGTGACAACATTTAAACTTGTTATGCTTTTGTCTGTGGATGTAATTAAGGCAGTGTGTTTGGTGTCAGCTTATTCTTAAAAAGCAAAGTAAAAGCAGATGAGATGTATTTATAGATGCATCAGCCAATGAATGGTTGAAAGAGAAAAAGAAATTAATAGGGGAACATCAGCCAGAATAGAGGAGGGACCCATTGCGAAGTTCATTTCCAGACCAACTATTTAGGATTTATTCCAAAGACAGCTGTCTCTTGAATTACAGTAGGGAGGGAAAAAAATGACATTGTAAGACTATCGGGCCTCAAGTTAAGAAGCAGGCAAAGAGTAACAAACTTCAAATAAAATTCTGCAGTTGGGGTGGGGGTCCAGGTGAAATAGTTTTGGTCGGAGCCCCACCTTGAGGCATGCTCTCCTACAAAGATAGGGATGCAGGAAAATATGGGCAAGAAGGAAAATCTCTAGGAGACGTAGGAGCTTTGGAACTTGGCCATGGCCATTTGAAAGCTGTTTTGATTTGGAGCCAAAGACCCCATGGGGGAGGGGTGGAGTAGGGAAAAGGGCAGAAGAAAAATTGTAGGATAAAACGTCAACCCAAGGAGTTCAGTTTTCAGAACAGACAGAGAGGAAAAATGAATTGCAAAGCTTAAGGGATATAGATTAATTTCTCTGTTTTCTTATAAGCCTGCACTATACGTTCCCTTGATTGTGAAATGACACACAAAAGAAGTCAGAGATTCTCGAGCATGTGTCTAACATTAGACATAGGTGAGGCAGAACAAATCCGAGTTGTCTTGAGTACATAGAAAGAGTCAGAGTCATGGGAAGAAATATGGTTGCTTTGGTGTCCTATTTTTAACCATCCATATTTCAGAAAGGAGAATAAATGACTTGGATCTAATGAAAGTCCTGTGTTCTGCAGTGTGGATCTGGGGTGGTTGGGGGGGGAGGGGCAGGCAGCAGGGGAAATGGCTTCACCAGTTCTCTTCCCAAAAGAGTCCACAGGAATGCTCATTAAGGACTTCGAAGAAATTTCTTTGGATGTTCACGGGTAAATAACCAAGCAGAGCTCTTCAAAAATTCAAATTAAAAAAAAAATCACGGGACGCCTGGGTGGCTCAGTTGGTTAAGCAGCTGCCTTGGCCTCAGGTCATGATCCCAGCATCCTGGGATCAAGTCCCACATCGGGATCCTTGCTCGGCAGGGAGCCTGCTTCTCCCTCTGCCTCTGCCCTGCCTCTCTGTCTGCCTGTGCTCGCTTGCTCTCTCTCTAACCAATAAATAAATAAAATCTTTAAAAAAATCACTTTTCTAGACAATTAAAATACACTAATAAAAAGTGACCTAGTTCAGGAAAAAAGCCCTTGAGGGATTCATGAAGAAAGCTTCTTTTGTTGTGGACATTTATTTCCTAGATTCTACTGTAACTGCATTTCCTGTCCATAGTTTTGATTCTCCATATATCCCTATGCTCTTTTTTCCTCCTTCTCCACCTCAGTGAATTTTATGGATGCATTTTATTGATGTGTGTGACAGGAAGCTCTTGGTTTCATGTTTTAAAGAAAGAGAAGAAGATGATACTATCTCTACATAGAAAAGAAGGGAAGAAGGGAGGAAGAAGGAACGAAGGAAGGAAAGATGGAAGGAAAAAGATCAAGGCATAGCCAATCCAGTTGTTTCAGACTTTTAATCAAACCACTTCTATTTCTGAGTAATCTCTTCAGCTGCAACACATCTGGAGAGATTGAGGGAAGGAGTTCACAGACTTTCGACCTTTGTTTTTCCCAAGTTAATTGTTCTGTTACATAGGTAAGACCCAGTTCTAAAAATTATAAATAAATAAATATATGCACAGAAATATATATATTTGGTATTGTACATTTAATTCCAAAGAACGCTCCCATCACCTTGTAGTTGATACTGATGCCTCTCAAACTATGGGTGGCAAAGGCCCAGTTTTAAAATTTCCAATCAGTCATGATTGATATTTTTGTAAAATATGACCACAATAAGTTACAAGAAAAATTAAATTAAAAAATACCCCAAATTGTGCAGAAGGTAAGCCTTTAATATTTAATATTAGATTTAACAGGCAGGGACGCCTGGGTGGCTCAGTTGCTTAAGCAGCTGCCTTTGGCTCAGGTCATGATCCCAGCATCCTGGGATCGAGTCCCGCATCGGGCTCCTTGCTTGGCAGGGAGCCTGCTTCTCCCTCTGCCTCTGCCTGCTGCTCTGTCTGCCTGTGCTCTCTCTCTCTCTCTCTCTCTCTAACTAATAAATAAATAAAATTTAAAAAAAAAAAAAAAAAACCTTAGATTTAACAGGCAAAAATTACCTGTCAAATTGCCATAAAAGTTTCTAAGTGCTTATTCTTAGTTTCTGTTCTTAACTCAGTATAGTGTGTGACGGTCCCCTCTGAGGCTAGCATTACTCTTCAAATACCATTTGAGTAGTGCCCGAGTAGATGGTCTCAGTGCTGACAAACAAAAGGAAAAGGATAATCGATTAAGTTCAGAGCCATTAAAGTGCTATTGAGATATAGACAGTGAGATAAATTCTGGTGTTGTTCAAATAATTTGATTTTGTGCTGTAATTATGTATTATTTTCTTTTGAAAGAAAATATATAATTGTCTGGGCACTGTTGATTTATAAAAATCACTGAAGTGTTGGCTTAAGTAAAATAAACTATGTACGTGGGGTATCTCTGGTATCACATGGGCCCTGCTTGTACTCCAAGCTGGAAGAATGAATCTATTTTAACACTGAAATCATCTTTAGAATGAAACAATTTCTAAAATGTAAATAAGAGGAAATACATATACAGCTAACTGACATGATATACACATTCATGTACGCCATGTTATTTTTTTCCGTTGATCTTTCTTTACCCCACTATACTGAATGAATGTAGACCGTTGCCTAATCCACTGTTGACTGAAGTAGTATTAATTCCCATGCTGGGTTGAAATGGTCAGGAAGATGGTGGAGAGCTACAAAGATTCTAAAGTGAACTGTATGTTTTCCTTTTCAACTAGGAGGCATTTACCAATTCCCACTGGTCCCAGGTTGCCCTCACAAACTTTCCACACGTAGGCTAGTAGAATTTATGCCCAGAAAAGCAGTAAGTTAAAGAAATGCAGGCTTGAGTCACAAAGACAGTCTCTTGTTATAAATTTATTATTTGCGAGGAAGAATTTCTTATTGAACAAAAAATGCAGAGCAGAACCATTGCTTATCATCCCCACATGAACCAAGTGCTGAAAGGGCTGTGGTGTTGTGGAAGTCATATTTATTGTTAGGGTATGTTTTCTGTAGCTGTGGTTATCAGAGAGAACCTTCTGGGGAGGCTATCATTTACAGTACCCTATTGTTTGACATCCAAATTTATGATTCTGTTTCAATAATTTTTATTACCATCACATCTTTTTTTTTTCTTTGTAGATTTAACTTGAGATAAATGTCTCACTCAAGTAATGAGATTTTAAGAATTACTTAGTATTTGAACCATGTGAATTCAACGGTTTACTAGCTTGGGATCTTAAAAAATCACTGACCAAGTAAATTTTGGGTGGTGAGCATGAGGTGTGTTCACATAAATATGTAATTTAAAAGTGGGACTAAAATCCAGTGAGTGGCAACAAACAGACATGAATTGGCTTTGTTGTGGCTGAGAGGAGGTGGCCTTTTTATTTAAAGATTTTTTTATTTACTTACTTGACAGACAGAGATCACAAGTAGGCAAAGAGGCAGGCGGGCGGGGGGGGCGGAGATTCCCTGCTGAGCAGAAAGCCCAATTCGGGGCTTGATCCCAGGACCCTGGGATCATGACCTGAGTCGAATGCAGAGGCTTTAACCCACTGAGCCACCCAGGCACCCCAAGGAGGTGGCTCTTTTAGGGTTGAATTAGAAGCAGAACAGAAATGGCAGGACTGGCAGAGTTTTTGTGGAGAGTTTTTGTGGGTCTGGGTGCACCAAAGTGTAGGTGTGACATCTGACTGCATTTTGGATGCCTCAGGCTGCTAAAACATCTGTTTTTTCCCCCCTATTTAAATTCTTTGCCTCCCGTAGGGGACTCTTCCAGTGTTCCTGGGTGGCAGGACCCATCTAGAAATCTGAGGCATTCTGTGCTCTGAGAGGGATGTTTCCTGGACAAATTCTCTCTATCTCTTGGTTGGATCTATTTTGGATCCCAGAATGTGATTTAACATTTTGTGCCCCTCTCAGTCTCTGTCTTCTGTTTCAGCTCCCACCCTTGTGCTTGTGAAGATACAGCTCTAGCTGGTTGCTCTCTTGGTGGCGGTCATGACCCCATTTCCATGGTGATGATGCTGGCTGCTTTGGTTTTAGGAACTGTTAGAAAAAAACCACTAACTAAGAGAAAGAGAAGAAGGACCAGTCTTGAGTAATTGGTAAGTGATGCTGGTTTTGTTGGCTTCATTTATCTTTGCTCCCCTGGAAAATACAAATCTATAATGTGAATACTTTGTGTATGTTGGAATAGTGGAAACTGGAAAGACAGTTGTGACTTCTCTTGCTTCATCTTCTGTCTCTTCAGACCCAATATTAGCATGTTTTCGGAGGCTTGGGATCATGATTACGTACTCTGGTACTGGTCTGTTCTTCAAATGGACCAACAAAGGGAGAATGGGGCCCATTATATGTCTTCATAACTTTCTTATAAGGTGCCAGGTAACTGTGTTTTAGACCATTTTGAAGAAGATGGGAAAATTCATTTTCCAAGGCCAGCAGAGATGGTTGCCATGAGCAGGCCTGTGTCAGCACATAAGACCTTGCTCCGTCTTTCCTGTGAAGTTTCCAAAGGAAAACTTTTCCACAATCAGAAGATAGTTGTCGAGGCAAGAAGGGTCACTAGATTAAGGATCGGATAGTTTTAGCAACAGTGATCCATCTGTTGATAAAATATTTCTAGAACCTCTACTTTGTGATAGGCCCTTTGCCGCGGGCTGGGCAGTAGTACTTCTTTGTTGCATTCTGAACTTTTTAAGCTATTTTTTTTTTGTTATTTTATTTTTTTAACCATCTGTAAGTCGACATTTAAGGAACTTGCTTAAAGGACTCAATAAATCTTGATCTAATGATTTACTACCTGTGTCCGTCCATCGGTCCGTCCGTCCATTGGTCTGTCTATCTCTGTTTTCTCTCTCTCATACTAACCACACACTCCTTCTTCTAAATATTTATTGAGGTTGCAGTGAGGGGGACAATGTTATGGCTGTCCACTTGAGTGGATTTTAAATGGTTATTTGCAAGGCTTCTTCTGTTCATGTCCAGATAAGCAGAAATATTTTCATCCAGACTCATCTGAAGTTATGTTTCAAGGTGGGAAATAGTGGTTATTCATTTCATATAAGTAACATAGTGCATTTTATTGCTGAGGTGTGTAAGAGATAAAATTATAGAAATCCAAAGAAGGAAATATCTTTATGGCAAGCTCTCCATGGAAATCTATCAAGCTATGAATTTGAAGAGTGCCAAGTGGCTTCCCGTAAAGCCACCTCATTGGAAAGGTTTATCACTTAACGGTGTTAGCACGTGGAAGGCTACAGTTCTGTGATAACTAATGTTACCTGTGTGCTCCTAGCTTTTCTGGACAACGACACCAGTGTTTTCTTTGAGTGTGATACTTAATGTATTCTGTCTTAATTCAGAGGGTTTTTTTTTTTTCATGCTTCCACATCTGAAACAATTCAGCGCTGTCTCTATTTGAAGTCCCTCCTGGTTAGTGAGCTGGCTGTGGGTGATGTATCATGTACAGTGGTTTCTGTAATGTGGTTTGCTGACCACAGCAAGATGAATGAAGATCAGCTGAGGACTATGGTCAGCCTTAAGCCATTATCCTCGGGGTGGATGGCTGTTGATTTATCAGTGTCCTTATTTTTAAGAATGAAATCTTCTCGAGGTTGCCATACACTCTGTATGTCAAATGAAGTAAAGTGTTATATTCTCTCATAACTTCATAAATAAGAATATCTTGCTTTGAGGATGGAATAAAATGACAAGCTCTATTTGGCATCTATCTAGTAAAAAGGTCGTGAAGAGATTAATGGTTCTTGGCAGCTGGTCAAATTTCTTTGATGTCCTCTTTTTTTTTTTTTTTTTAAACTGGAATACTGCATTTGTCACTCCCTGAGCAAGTTGCCTACACATTTATGTGCATAAATTATGGTGCCTTATTACGTCACTTCCACCCTATCCGGATAAAAGCATGATGGAATTTTTTTCCCTGTGTGCAATTTCCATTTTGGTGGCATTTCTGTTTCCTAATAAATTCCAGACAAAATATATACCCAAAGCCTGTTTTTTATGTATTTCAGCTTTCTGTGTTCAGCCACATTTTGTTTGGGAGATGTCCTGCAGGAATTTACTTAGATTTATGACTATTTGGAGAGTAATTTGTAGAAATGGGGGTCTAGAGATTCAAACAATCCCATTGTGTATTGTATCTTTCCTTTTTTTAACCCTATACTTCAGTGTTTGGTAATTTGAATATGATACTTAATGTAGTGACTTAATTCAATTGTTTTCTTATAGTTTCAACTTTGAACTCTTTCTAAACTATTATCAGAAAGATGCAAAAAATTCCAGAGTGAACTCTGACACAGATATAGAAGGAGGCTCCTCTATTGTTATGCTTTTCTGGCTCCAAAGACAGGCCAACTTATTAACTTCTACAACTTCACTATCTTGAGATATAAAGGTGCCCAAATGCCCTCAAGTGGTCTCAGCCTACACTCACGTTCCTGCTGCTTCTTTTCCTCATTTCTCCGCCCTCAAGATGTAGAATTTGGCTTTTGGTGCTACCTAACCAATGTTAAAAGGACAGGTGTTTACATATATTTATTTTGGTTTTCTAATGTTTTAGTATTGGCACCACCAAAAAATGTTTACTGGGAAAAAAATTCAAACAAATACCAACTTGATAAAAATCAGTTGAACAATAAACAGAAAAAGGAACACATTAAAAATGAACCCTGCAATCTGTTAAGGTAAAAAACATAAACTTGCTATGTTCTTCATATTGAGAAGATAGTCATACAATTCTACTAGATTTACTGAGAAATCACTCTACCTTTTGCAAAGATATACGTAACTATATGGCTCAGTTATCCAGCTCATTGGGTTAGGGCCCCAGGTTCGGGGGAATCTACAGAAAATATGACACCTTGATATTCCTGACAATGCTTTTGACTGCCAACCCCATATACTCTTTACTCATCTGGAACTGAGTTGGCTGACTGCATTGCTTTCTGGTGGAGATGCTCAAGGGCTTAGTCAGAGGCTGGCAGTAGATGGGGATTGGAGATGGATTAAGAGTACAAAAAGTCTTCACTGAATAGGAAATTATCTGAAAACAGTTTATGATGTATGCAACAGAGTCAATTCCAATATTAAACTTCCTATCCTAAGAAAAATCAGTAGACATATTATCTCACACTTATTAGAAAGGCTAGTATCAAAAAGACAAGAGAAAACTAGCATTGGCCAGGATGGGGAGAGCAGAGAAGACTTGTGCACTGTAGGTGGGAATGTAAATTGGTGCAACCACTGTAGAAAACAGTATGGAGGGTCCTTAAAAAACTCAAAATGAAACTACCATAACATCCAGCAATTCCACTTCTGGGTATTTAACCTGAAGGAAATGAAATCACTAACTCAAAAAGGTGTCTTCACCCCATGTTCATTGCAGCATCTTTATAAAAACCAACATGTGGAAACAGCATAAGTGTCCATCAATGGATGAATGGATAAACAAAATGTGGTATATATATTCCATGGTATGTTATTAAGGCATAAAAAATAAGGAAATCCTGCCACTTGTGACAACATGGGTGGATCTTGAGGGCATTATGCTTAGTGAAACAAGTCAGATAGGAAAAGATACATATTGTGTGGCATTTTTAAAAATGTGGAATCTCAAAAATCCCTCAAGTTTATATAAAGAACAGATTGGTGATTGCCAGAGGTGAGGGATAGAAGGTGGGCAAAGTGGGTGAGGTGGTCAAAGGATACAAACTTCCACTTAAAAGAAAAATAACTTCTGGGATGTAATATACAGCAAGATGACAGAAGTTAACAATATTGTATTTTATATTTGAAAGTTGCTAAGAGAGCATATCTTAAAATCTCTCATACACACACACACAAACACACAAATTCATAACTATGGCATGATGATGGCTATTATATAAACCTCTTGAAGCAAACATTTTGCGATAAATACAGATTTCAAATCATTATGTTGTACAACATATTAGCTGTAGATAATATGTTATATATCAATTTTATCTCACTTAATAAAACAACAGCAACAACAAAATAAGCCAACAACAATAATAAAAAAAATATTTTCCCAATCCTCAGAATTATATAATGGATGATTATTTGTAGGTAGGTTTTTTAAAAGCAAAGCTCCCTCTCAATCTTTTTGTTGTTATTTAACTCAACAATCTCTATTGCATTAAAAAATACTTCACTCTCCAAAATATATAAAGAACTTATTCAACTCAACACCCAAAAAGCATAGAACCAAATAAAAAAATGGGTAGAAGACATGAACAGACCTTTCTCCAAAGAAGACTTACAGATGACCAATGAACACATGAAAAGCTGCTCAACACCACTCATCACCAAGGGAATGAAAATCAAAACCATATTGAGATATTGCCTCTCACCTGTCAGAATGGTTTAAAATCCAAAACACAAGAAACAACAAGTGTTGGAGAGAATGTGGAGAAAAGGGAATGCTCTTGCAGAGGGAATGCAGATTAGTACAGCCACTCTGGAAAACAGTATGGAGGTTCCTCAAAAAGTTAAAAATAGGGGCGCTTGGGTGACTCAGTGGGTTAAAGCCTCTGCCTTCGGCTCAGGTCATGATCCCAGGGTCCTGGGATAGAGTCCGGCATCGGGCTCTCTGCTCAGCGGGGAGCCTTCTTCCCCCCTCCCCCCTCTCAGCCTGCCTCTCTGCCTACTTGTGATTTCTCTGTCAAATAAATAAATAAAAATCTTTTTAAAAAATAGTTAAAAATAGAGTTACTGGGGGCACCTGGGTGGCTCAGTGGTTTAAGCCTCTGTCTTTGGCTCGGGTCATGATCTCAGGGTCCTGGGATCAAGTTACTGTATGATCCAGTAATTCCATTATTGGGTATTTACCCAAAGAATATGAAAATACTAATTGGAAAAAACATATGCACCCTTTTGCTTATTGAAGATTATTTACAATAGCCGATTATGGTAGCAGCCCAAGTGTCCACCAATAGATGAATGGATAAAGAAGATGTGGTATATATATAAAATGGAAAATTACTCAGCCATAAAAAAAGAATAAAATCTTACCATTTGCAACAACACAGATGGAGCTAGAGAATATTATGCTATGTGAAATAAGATAAAGAAAATACCATAAATTTTCATAAATATGTGGATTTAAGAAACAAAACAAATGAACAAAGGAAAAAAGAGACAAACCAAAAAACAGGCTCCTAACTAGAGAGAAAAAAGTGGTGGTTACTAGAAGGGAGGGGGGGAATGGGTGAATTAGGTAAAGCAGATCAAGAGTACAACTTATCATGATGAGCCCTGAGTAATGTATAGAATTGCTGAATCACGGGGCAACTGGGTGGCTCCGTGGGCTGAACCTCTGCCTTCAGCTCAGGTCATGATCTCAGGGTCCTGGGATCGAGCCCAACATCAGGCTCTCTGCTCAGCAGAGAGCCAGCTTCCCCCTTTCTCTGTCTGCTGCTCTGCCTACTTGTGATCTCTCTCTCTCTCTGTGTCAAATAAATAAATAAAATCTTCAAAAAAAGAAGAGAGAGAGAGAATTGCTGAATCACTATATTGTACAATAGGAACTAATATAATACTGTATGTTAACTGAAATAAAAATTTTAAAAATGGTTCACTCAGTAAAGCTGGAGAAAAAAAGCAAAGCTTAAAGTTAAATTAAATTAAAAATTAAAAATCTCAAAAAAAATAGTTCACTTAAGAAGTTAAATTTTAGACCAAAGTTTTGGTAGACAAACTCTGTGTCTTGCACAACTTGTGAAATGCATACTGTGAAATGCTGCTATTACATTTTGTGGCAACGTTTTCCCATCCTACCAAAGAAGAAACTCTGAGTTTTCTTAGTCCCAAAGATAAAAACATAGTGTTTTTGGCATGTGTACTGATTTGAACACTATGCCTGGAGCCAAGCAGAATAAGGAAAGCTGAGTTACCAAAAGGAATTGTAAGATACTTTATAATGGACTACACAGAAGGGTTTTAGATTTTCTACTGTGTTAGAATTCATTCAATTAATTCCACAAATATTTACTGAGTGTCCACTACAAGTCAGGCATTATTTTAGCCACCGTAAGCTCATATGTTTTCGGATGATGAAAAACTTTTCCATAATCAGACAATAGTCATTGATGGTTACTAGATTATGGAGACGATGGTCATGATAACGATGACTAGTTAGTTAAAAAATAGTCACTGAAGATCTATTTTATAACAAGCTCTCTGTCAGGAGCTGTGCAGTAAGTAGTACTTCTCACTGGATTTTGAACTCTTTAAATTATTTTTTCTTGGGACGCCTGGGTGGCTCAGTTGGTTAAGCAGCTGCCTTCGGCTCAGTTCATGATCCCAGCCTCCTGGGATCGAGTCCCGCATCGGGATCCTTGCTTGGCAGGGAGCCTGCTTCTCCCTCTGCCTCTGCCTGCCACTCTGTCTGCCTGTGCTCGCGCTCTCTCTCCCTCTCTCTCACAAATAAATAAATAAATAAATAAATAAAATCTTTAAAAAATGAATTTAAATTATTTTTTCTTATTTTATTTGATTAACATTTACAAGCCAATATCTAGGGAACGTGGTCAAAGAACTCATTAGAGGGGTGCCTAGGTGGCACAGTCAGTTGTGTCTGACTCTTGATTTTGCTTAGGTCATGATCTCAGGGTGGTGAAATCAAGCTCCAAGTTGGGCTCCATGCATGGAGTCTGCTTAAGATTCTCTCTGTCTCCCTCTACCCACCCTCCATGCCCAAATAAAAAGAGAACTCAATAGAACTTCCCCAATGGGCACAATCTTGATATGACTGATGATCTTGTCTCTCTCTCTGCCCCTTTCTCTGGCTTTTTCTCTCTCTCTCTCTCCTTCTGTCTCTCTGTCTCTTTCTGTCTCTCTCCTCTTGCTCATGCCCACGTTCTCCCCATTCTATCCCATTTGGCAGAATACAAAACAGCTCACCATCTCTACCCTCCTGGAGCTTACATAACAATGTGAAGATAGACAAGACATCAACATAAATATGTCAGTTACCAATTACATTGGCAAGTGATAAGTCTCTAAGGAAAAATAAAGCCAGGAAATGCAGCAAACCACGGGGGAGGGGACATTTGTATAACTTTAAATAGAGGTGGTCAAAACGTCTCACTGTGAAGGGACATTTGAGCAAAACCCTACAGGAGGAGCAGGAGAGAGGCATGTGGATATTTGGAGAGGAGCATTTCAAGCAAGAAGGAACAAGGATGATAGCCACATGGCTAGGATGGAATGGAAGAAGGGAGGCCGGCAGGAGATGAGTGAGAGGGGAAAGTGAGGTGAGCAGATGGTGAGTATCCATGCAGCAGTGTGGTCAGGCTGCCACAACACGATAGCAGAGGCTGGGGGCTGAAATAACAGAAAGTGGTTTTCTCACAGTTCTGGAGGCTAGACGTCCGAGATCAAGGTGCCATCAGGGTTGGTTTCTGGTGAGACCTCTCTACCTGGTTTACAGATGATGGTCTTCTCACTATAACTTCACATAGCCTTTCCTTTGTTCATGCTTGGGGGTGAGGAGTAGGGAGAGAGAGACAAGGAGGGAGCGAGGAAGAGGGAGAGATCTGGTGTCTCTGTCTCTTTTTATAAGGACAATAGTCGTATTGGATCCAGGCTCCCTCATCTTGACCTCATTTAACCATAATTATCTCTTTAAAGGCCCTATCTCCTAATACAGCCACCTTGATGGTTAAAGCTTCAATATATGAGTTTGGGGTGGGGGGCACAGTTCAGTCCATAACCATCTACTATTTCAGAAAGTTGTAAGTCAGAGATAGGTGAGTGGTGGAGAGACATGCTGAGAGTTTCTTGAAAAAATCACCTTGGTTGTTGAGAAGCTGGGAGAGCAGTTAGGAGGCTGCTACGATAAAATGGGGAGAGATTGGGGCGCCTGAGTGGCTCAGTGGGTTAAAGCTGCTGCCTTCGGCTCTGGTCATGATCCTAGGGTCGTGAGATCGAGCGCCATATCGGGCTCTCTGCTCTGCGTGCTTCCTCCTCTCTCTCTGCCTCTCTGCCTACTTGTGATCTCTGTCAAATAAATAAATAAAATCTTTAAAAAAAAATGGGGAGAGATGATGATAATGGTGAACCCTAGAGAGTGTAGGATCTGCTGTGTGCATAAATTTGAGAATAATCTGGATGTGACATTTGTCATGCCAATGAGCTCTTCTATGAACATCTCAGTTCCTTTGTGTATCAGTCTCTCTGATATAAGACACTGCTATGTCTTAATCTCTTGTCAAATGTGTAGGAAATTCTATATTAATACAAATTGATGTTAACAATAGTCAAAACATCAAAGCTTACTAACAAAAGTTTGAAATTCAGAATAAAATGTTTTGCTTTTTTCTTAATAGGATGGCACTTCCACTCACTTGCAATTTTGTAAGTTGTCTTAGGTAGAAAAGAAAACCAGGTTAAGGAAAACATAACTGGGGAAGTCTATAGGAGTGTGTTTGGGTTGAAAAATCTGCTTTCCTCCAATCTGCGCTTGGCTGACTTTTCTTGGCATACAGTTTTCACCACAAAGTCTCTTCTTCTAAGAGGACTTCCATGACTATTCAATCAAAGGTATTCCCTGCAGTTGCTTTCCATGTGGGTATGTTGCTTTCATTTCCACATTGCACTTTCACTCCTTGATATTTTCTTAGTTCGTTGTTCATTGTTTACTGTCTGTCTATCCCTCCTAAAATGTGTGCTCCGGGAGAACAAGGTCTTTGTCTTATTTGCTATATATTTCTAGCATCTAGAACAGTGTCTACTGCATAGTAAGGACTCAATAAATATTTGTCAAGTGAAGGAAAGGGTAAAAAGAGAAAGCAAGGAGACCCTGTAATGTAGCTCACCAAGATTTATTGTGTAAGGGGAAAGAAATCTCTTCTGCATAGTACAATATTGAGGTTGACAGGGGACCACACAGTAGACAAAGGACTGGGCAGATTTCAGGGCTAGAAGCTTTGTATTTTTGAAGGTTTATGTGCAGACCTGGGAGTCAAGAGATCGGGGGTTCACATCTGCTCTATCTCCAACTCCCTCTGTGACTATGGTACAAATCATTAACTTCCGCAAGCATTAGCTTCTCCATTTGTGTGGTGTTACTGGCTAGTTTAAACATTTAGAAACCTTCATTGGCATAGGTGACTCTATGTATACTGTTGCTTTCAGGAGATTGAGTGCTTTGTGGAATGGAGCCCTGTTTTCTTTTTGGCTTCTGAACTGCACTTCCTTGGCAGGCCAGGTGATTCATTGCCTTGAATTCCTCTTCTCCATTTCCCAGTTTCTCCTAGATAGTGTCCTAATCCAGTAAAGTAAATAATCCAGTAAAGCTTTACTGGATTATTAAGATATAAACTGATATATTAAGATATCACCTTAAGATATGCCTTGGGTTGTCATTCTCTGCCTTCATTCCTCTTTCTTTGCCTACTGTAGCTAGATGAATCCTCCAACTTTCTAGCACCCAGAGATGCAGGTCTGGCTCAGCACCAGAGCAAGGACATAGCTTTTACTCATCTCCAGGAGACAGAGTACAGAAATTAAATCTTGGGCTCAGATCCAAAAGGCCATCCCTGCATCTCCCATTTATTCTTCACTGCCAACTAGACATACAGTGTCAGGAGGAGGCCTTGGTTCTGTAAACAGCCATTGGGTGACTTCCTTCTTGACTTCACTGCATTCTCAGCTCTGAAGAATCAAGCTTCTCTCTAGGTTTGGCTCTGGCTTCTATCTTCTGGCCATACCTGACCCTGAACCAGGAGATACTGCTTGGTAGTAAAGGGCATAGCTTTGGATTCAATCAGACTTGGGTTAAATGCAGTAACACTACTAACTCTGTGAGCTTCTGAAAGTTACTCAATCTCCCTGGGACTCAATTTCTTCATCTGTAAAATGAAGCTGAGGAGAGTTGGTAAGAATTAAGTGATATGATATGAGCCAAGAATTGAGTGTAGTGTGTGGCATGCATGCAAATCTGGTAGTTGGTATTCTCAATGACTGGTGCCCTCTTCACCAAGTCTAGGAAATTCACCTGACCATGTTATTTTTACTCTTCTTCCTTAGCTCCAAGGGTTGCTACCGAGAGTTTAAAATTTGGCATTTAAAAAAGTTAATCTCCACCTTTTTGAGATGTCTAATTTACAATTAAATAAATGATTTTCACCATCAGTGTGACCTGCTCGTCAGTTTGTCTCTGATGGCTAGGGTTGCTGGTGCTCAGAAAGGTCTCACTTCACCTTTTAAATAATGATCTTATAAAAAAAACAAGCGCTCTATCTAACACTATGTCTACACAAACAAGACCAGATAGAAGTTCATGTAATTTCTGGGAGAATAGGAACCTAGACATAGCTAATGTAGATGATTCAAATTAGATTGTAACATGTTAATACTTGATGGACTACTTAACTTTCCTTCAAATGTTTAGTATGAGCAATATTTTTTTAAAAATAGTTTTATTCTGAAACTAACCTAATCTCATCTTTTCTATGCAATGGATGGTGTACTGGCTTCACACATGCCCAGATTGATGAACTATTTGCTTAGTGTCATAGGTGGAATTTGTTTCCTCTAAAAAATATATATCAATAGGGGCATTTAGTATACATTTGCCAACATATCAAGTGGTGTAGCAGGTTTTCCTGAGTGGCATGTGATGTTACTTTCTGGCTTGAAGTTCTAACTTATCTGTAGGATAGAGCAATGAAGTGGGGCAAAATCTGTTGGTGTTAAGACATCTCAGTAGTAGAAGAAAGAGAAAGAAAGAGGGAAAGAGAGAAAGAAAGAAAGAGAAAAACAAAAGAAGCATTGTAAGAAATATTTATAAGTCAAATGTTACAGAGAAAAACTCCAAACCAAAACCATGGTATCTCTTTTTATGTGCTTAAGAAAACAGTTAAAAAGAACTTCACAGCATTGGGTCTATTAAGTACATTTATTCCAGTGATTTCCCAGATATTTCCAAGTTCCATTTAAAACAGAAGTCTCCTATCAAGCAATCCTTTGAAATTATTTACCCTTTTATGGTTGTAAAGTATGGAAACATAATACTTTTAATGGAAACTCTAATAAACGGCATATGCTACAAAGTGTCTACTGATGTGCTTTATAGGTTAGTATTCTTACTTCATATGAACTTGCCAGTCTTTACTGCTGATTCCAGTAAATGCCCCAGTGATGGGAATAAGGATAGCGGGAAGGACAAGGCCATGCAAGAATGGCATGGATCGCTCATGCTCACCAGAAAGGTATGGCCACCAGAGTCCTTACAGAAAGCAAATTCCACCAGCAGGCAGAAACAGAATTATCTAGTTAAGGCCTTTGTTTTGCCGGATGGTCGGTGACTTGGTGGTCACCAAAACTTGAAAAATGTTTTTTCTTGTATTCAATATAAAGGGATGTTTTGTATCAACTTGGTTGTGAATCTCCAGAATAAAATAGTATGTAATATTTTTAGCACATATTTAACTGGCAACAAAAGAATTAAAACCACGTGACTTATAATGTGAAAATGGTATTCTGGTTAAAATCAACTCCCAATCAGGAAAATTTAATGTGCTTCACCAAATGCATATTTTCATACAAAGTAAATATATTTTAAAGTTATATATCCCTAATTTTATGCTGAAATAGTATTAGCAGATCACAGATGGATTCTTCTCTGCCTTCCTCCCACCCCCCATCCCCGAGCCACACACCCCAGCAAATTATTTTTCACTGAAATGTTTTCAAAGTATTCTCACTTGTGTATGCTTCAAATTAACAATTTGGGCATTCTACATTAAATAGCAATTGATTTATTGACATTTGATGGATTCATACTTGTGTTCCTTGGTTTTGAAATCTTGTTAAAATGTTGTTTGTAATCTGTTGATATACATTTTAAACAACTGTCATTAAATTTAGAATAACTGTCATTAAATAAGGAGAATTAAATTTAATAGAGTAGTTGCTATGTATTTAAATGCCAGTGGATGATTAGAAGCAGATTTATTGAGGGTTTAATCATGGCTGGATAGATTCATGTCTTTCCAGCAAATATATTCATTTTAGTTCTTATGTTTTATTTTCCTTTTTTACAGTGAGTGGTTTATAGGCATGTAAATTGGTACCATATCAAAAGCTGAAGCATCAAATAATTAGTATTCAAAATATAGAATCCATTATACTGCTCAAGATAACTCAAGACTGTATATTAATTCTTGGTGAGCCTGGAAAAGTCTTTGCTGAAAGACACAGAGAAGCCCAGAGAAGAATCGCTGTTGGGAATAGAGAAGAAATTCACCTGATTTTGTTCATATTTGCCACTTGGTAAAACAGTTGTCTAACCAGTTTTAAAATGCCTTTGATACTATGGGTAAAATATCAAAGACTGATACTTTTAGCAGCATTGCTCAAAAACGTCAGTTTGATATACTTAGACTATCATGTTTTAGTTTCCTTTTATTTTTGAAAGAATAAGACATATCTTCCAAACTATCTGGAGAGGTTGGTTTCTTTTCCCCAGGCTTCAGCCCACTCTATCCCAAGTTTGAAGTATTTTGTTAGATGTCTTTGATCTTCTGTTTGACTTCTGCTTCGTGGAAAAATGCTCATAAACCTTAGAGAATGGCTTTCTGTACTTTTAGATTTATTCAGGAATTATAAACAGTGGACAGATCTATAGCAAAACGATTTTAAGAGCACTTAGGACTTACATGCTAATTTATTTGCTCACCACCAGAAAGGCTTGTTTGGTAAAAAGAAGTTTAAAAAGTTCAACTTTGCTTAGTGGAAAAAACTCCACTTTTAAGTGGCTAAGAGTATTGCATTTCTGGTTTTTTCTTTTTTTAAATATTAAGATCTCTAAAGCAACAATCTTTTTAAAGATGTTATGCACAAGGATTGGCATGACATTTGAAATGGCTTCAAGAGTCCTGTTACTCTTGACATGCTGGTAAACACTTCACAGATGTGCTTTTCCACTGCAGCCATGTCAAGACAGAATACAAAATCTGCGACTACAAACAAGTCCTCTCATGTCTTACTGTGAGGGCAAGAGTAGGCTAGAAGAAGTCAGGGGGAGAGCCTCCTTTTGCTCTAATCCATCATTACTCCAACCTAATTGTAGCTTTTCCATAAATTAGGGGATCCACCATTCGAGCTCTACATTCTTAGATGTTGGATAACAATTGTGGATTCAGATCAAAGAAACAAACAAACAAAATTAGAAATCTTTGCTATTTGGCATTTTGCAATTCTAAAAATATCTTTCAGTATAAAATGTGAAAAAGGATTAGAGATCATTTATGCTATTGCTTTTTGAAAATGGAGTCTTCTGGAGCTCTATAGTAGTTGCAAACTGATGTCTCCTATGTTGATCAGTACTGATGAGGGATTTTACTTGGAAAATCACTTAATGTCATGTCAAAATGGAGATTTCAGCTTCTATTGAAAAATCCATTCTGGCAACACTAGCATTACACCAACTAGAAATAGTAGTGACTGCAGATTTTTTAAGAGACAGTTTCATTTTTTAAATAATATTTTCTACTCTTCAGCTATGACACTGGGCTCATTTACCCATGGCCTTCAGTTTGCGTCTGTGACTCCTGTAGAAAGGTTACTCTGCAATACTAATGGTGTTACTTGTGTATCCATATGAGAGGCAATCTGATAATTTAAGTTCTGTTCTGATTAGATACCCATTATGCAGAACTGAACTCTTTTCTTTAGCTGGGCATTATGTTGATGCAGAAGTTGTTTGGGAAATCACAAACCTTTCTCTCAATACAGTTAATTCAGTGGCCTTGGTCCTTGCTGGCTGAGCTTCTGTTGGGTAAGGAGCTCTACTCTGGGCTCAGTGCAAGAAGAATCTCTCGCTATGTGGGTGGCATGTAATATACAAATCCCCAGTAGAATGCCAGTTCCAGGAGGACAGAGAGTTTGTTTTCCTTGTTGTCAAATTGTGTGCCTAGAAGAGTATTTGGTGTATGGTAGGTGCTCAGTAAATATTTCCTGAATGAACTGGATAGATTATTTATGAAATGTGCAAGCTTCAATTTAAATAGGAAGTATTTTTTTAAATGATGATTATTGTTATTACTGTTCGCTGAATGCCTTCTATGTGTTAGGTACTTTACAAACTCCATATTATTTATTTCTCGCAGGAATTCCATGGAATAGGTATTGTTTACCCATTATATATAGGGACACTGAGATTCAGAGATTTTTTAATTGTCTGAAGTCATATACCTAGAAATAGCAATGATTTTTTACTCAAGTCTGCTTGACCCCAAAATACATGTTCTTAGTGCTACTCTGTGTTTCCTTTTAAACATAAAACCATATTTTGAAATATTAAACAAAGTGATGATGAAAGAGTTCCATCCAAAAGACACCAAAACATCTGACAAGTTGCTGACATTGTCTATTTAGTCAACTGGCTTGGCTTTTTATTCCACAAAATCAGCCATTTGGCTGTTTTCTGGACCTTGCAGGGTTGCTGGGTGAACTGAGCATGCAAGAGTTAATCTGGGAACCTGGATCAGAAAGGTTGCAAGACTGCCCACATTGAATTGGTTATTCAACCTCAGACTCTCCTCTCACCTGGCAATTGGTCTCTCTGTTTTTAAGCCGGAGAGTCTAAAGGGTTGCATTTTTTCAGGGTGTCCCCTTTACCTCTGGTTTGTCCCACCATAGCATAAAAGGTTGGTCAAACTTCCAAAATTTTTGGCCTTCCTTGCTTCCTATTGATTGTGTTTATTTTGTCCCAGATCTCCATCTTTCAATGTCTACCTGGCCTGGTAATCTTGCTCCAACTCCTGATTTCTCCCGTAGACTGGCAGTTTTGGGTTATGTATTTTTGACCTTGAACAGTGGCCAGATCCAGTTAATCCAACCATAAGAGTGTAGCACACAAGACTCAAGGCACTTGACTTTAGTTAGACTGATCTGAACTGGTCAATGTAGCTTGAGTCTGAGAAAGTTATTTAACTTCTGTGTCTCATGATTTCATTTTATTCTCTTCTTTGTGGAGTTGTGGGAACAGTTTTAATAATGCTTATAAAGTTGTTAATTTAAAATGCCCATGAATTCAAGGTAGTATATTAATAATATTTTGAACCAAGTTTCTGTTAATTAATATCTAAAAATAATTATGTAGGTATAACACAGGAATTGTCTTTACATACAAAACTCAAGTAAGTGTGAAACCCAGAATGGAGAATCAAAATTGAAGCAAATGTAGAAAATGATGACCATTAAAGTTAAATAACTTATCAACTTCTGGAAGTAGGATCCATATTTTTTTAGATAACACTTTTATCTGTATCTCTCTCTCTATTTTTTTTTTTTTTTCATTAAAAAAGTAATGGAGGGGCGCCAGGGTGGCTCAGTGAGTTAAGCCTCTGCATTTGGCTCAGGTCATGGTCTCAGGGTCCTGGACTGAGCCCCTCATTGGGATCTCTGCTCAGCAGGGAGCCTGCTTCCCCCTCTCTCTCTGCCTTCCTCTCTGCCAACTTGTGATCTCTCTGCCAAATAAATAAATAAAAATCTTTTAAAAAATAAAAAATAGAAAAGTAGTGTAGTTTAGGTACAATAGAAGTTACCCTTTTTCATATAAATTTTTGAGATGTCAAATGCAGTCACATTACCACTGCTACTGTACTATACTATAGTATAAATATATAGTACAGTTCCATCACACCAAAATATTTTCTGTTCCTCTTTGTGGTCAAATTCTACCCTTGACCCCAATCTCTGACAATTAGTGATAACCAATATAGAAAATTTGGATTCCTTAACCATTTGTGATATTTTCTGGCCCTCTTCATGCTTCTCTGTGGGAATTAGAGTTACCAACACAAGACAATACTGATATTCTGGTGAATGCTATTGCACTAAGTAATAACAGCCTTTTCCATGACTCAGAAATCTCATGCTGTTTGCCATCTTCTATGAAACCATGGCAGTTTACCTTGTTTATTTGCAAATAGGGTAAAATTTCAGACCATTTATATTATTCTTGATTAATTTATTCCTTCCCAATCTACATACATCTTACTTCTTTTCCTTATCTTATTGCATTGGCTAGGAATTCTAGTATGATGTTGAAAAGAAGTTGTAGGAGGAACATCTTTGACTTGTTTCCAATCTTGGGTGTGGGGGTGGGGAGGGACATCCAGTTTCTCACCATTAAATATGATATAAGGTGTTAAATTTTGATAGATGCTCTGTGTCAGTTTTAGATTTTCCCTTTTATTCCAGTTTGCTCAGTTTTTGCTAAAGATTTTTTCATCTTTGTTTAAGATGGATATTGGCTTGTTCTTTTCTTATAACATCCTTGTTCCATTTCAGCATCAGAGTAATGCTGGCATCATTAAATGAATTGAGAATTTCCCCCATCTTTTCTATATACAAACTCTGGGAGAGTTTGTACAAGGTTGTTGTTATTATTTCTCTCTCAGACATTTGGTAGAACTTGCCGTGAAGTCATCTGGCCTCGAATTTTCTTTTTTTTTAAAGGTTTTTAATTAGAAATTCAATACTTTTAAAAGATATAGGACTAGTCAGGTTATTTATTTCTTCTTGAAGGAGATTTTTTAAGGATCTTAAAGTCACTGGTTGATAGTTCCAACATCTCTGTCATATTTGAATATGATTTTGTTGATTACTTTGTCTCTTAATAATGTTTTATTTTTGTCTGCTGCTTTGTGTGTCTTGCAATTTTTGGTTGAAAGCTGTACATCTTATGTAGAACAGTACAGACTTAGGTAAGTAATATTCATGCTTGATAATGGGCATGACTTCTATTTTTGCTAGGCCTTTAGTGTGTGAGACTGTCAACCCAGACAGTAGGCCTGGGTTTGGGTTATTTTCTTGTTATGGTTATAATCACTATACCACAAGCTTCAGTTTCTAGCATTGTCTTGTGTTTAGGATGGGGAGTGGTTTGCCAGAAGGTTTTTCTCAATGTCTGCTTCACTCTAAGACTTAGGTCTTCCTTTTATGCCTTTGTCTCAGAAAGGACTCTTTCCATACTTTTGAAGGTCACTGTTACTTGTTTCTGGAGTTTGCTAGCCTGGTGTTGGGAGTGGCATGGAGGTGACTTTTGTTGTTCTGCTTCAATCCCAGCTTTAGATGAGTGCTCCACCCCTGTGCCTTAGAGTTAGGGCCTTCTCAGTGATTCTCCTAATGTGGAAGTTGGCAATCCCTAATATATTCCTGCCCTTCCCCAGAGGGTTTTTCTGTTCCTTTTCTCACCTGCAATATGTCTTCACCTGTACCTTGAGGATAACAGGGTGTAATGCCCTTCTTCCAGTGGGGATAAGGCTATAGGAGACACAGGAGAGAAGGATATGGGCAGATCTTCATGCCTTCACCTCAGGGGTTGCTCTTTCCTTCTCCAAGGCTGTACCACAAGGGATGTTTCTTTAGACTCATTCTGTCTTTAGTTTTCCCATGCACACTTAGTGAGGTCTGTGAAAAGGGCCTGCAAATGGGTGAGAATTCCTCTCTATCTGTGGATCTCAGCAGTTTTCTGCTTTCATTTTAAACTCTATACCCTATCCTCTCACACTGGACCATTCTGCATTCATTAACAATTTTAGTCAGTTTTGTTTGTTTGTTTTCTGGACCTGGCTGTGTAGGAGGTTCCATCATGTTGCCTACATTTGCCACAACAAAGACCAAAAGTTTTGGCACAAGGAGCCCACTATCCAGGACATCTACCTGAGACTGTTGGTCTAGCTGTATGGGTTTCTGGCCAAATGAACTAACTCTACTTTTAACCAAGTTATTGATTGAAGTTGTGTTGAAGAGGTCATTCATGAGTCATACCAACCAGTTGCCTCTGTTCCTCTCCTGGATGATCCAGAAGATGAAGCTGCCTGGCCAGAAAGACAGAACAGTAGTGGTTTTAGGAACTGTAACCAATGTGTTGTTGTAGGAGGTACCAAAACTGAAGATGTGTGCACTGTGTGTGAGCAGTCATGACTGTAGCCACATCCGCAAAGCTGGGGGGCAAGATCTTCATATTTGACCAGTTGGCCTGGACTCTCCCGAGGTCTGTGGCACTGTCTTAGTCTCTGGTCCATGAAAGTGCCCACAGGTATAGGGATATGTTGGCAAGGCCCCAGGGACCCTGCACAGCCACACCAAACCCTCTGTGCAATCCAAGAACTGGAAGTTGGAGCAGGCCAGATGCAGCAAGGCCAGCGTCAGCTACAAAAAGTAACCCCAAATCCTGCCTTGTTATTAAAAAGATTCTGGTGCTGAAAAAACATTTTTTTTAGCCAATTTTCTTTCCTTCTTTTTTTTTTTTTTTTGAAAAACCAGCTTGTATAGCATTTGGTGTTTTGCTGTAGCTAAGCAAGTGCTCTCCTTGGAGGCATCTTTGTTTGCATTTCTTAAGCTAATTGTTTGCCCTGTGACCACAGCTCTCTAACAGATTCAAGAAAAGTTGTAATTTTGTAAATTATCTAGCTTTTTTTTTGGTCATAAGTATGGAGTGATGTCCTTTCTTGATTCCTACATCCCATAGTGAGGCCAGAAACCCTATTTATTGACTTATAAGAAAAATTATTTCTAGGTGTTTAAACCATCTACAAGCAAATCTTATTTCATAGACCAAATGTCAGGTAATTTTGGACTTCAAATAAAAGAAAATCCAATTTTTTTTTATTGTCTCATTTGAAAGGAAAGTGGAGGTACAGGTTTAAATTTAGTCAACAATTTTGTTAGGGTTCTGGGTTCTTTCTCTTTCCCACTCTGCTATTCTCAGGACGTTGTTGTGTCCTTTAGGGTAACTTCCTCCCGTGTCCCAGGATGGCTACCAGAGTTCTGGACATCACAGAGGTGAAAACAAACAAGCCACACATAAAAAATTTAAATAAAATTAATGATTTTTTTGTGTCATTATTTTTTAAGAGATAGAAAGAAATCAGAAAAGACTTCCTATCAGACTTGCCACATGTCTTATTCAACAGGACTGGGTCACATGCCCATTGCTCAATTGTTTACTAGAATAGGAATGGAACTCCCCTATTAGATTTAACATCAAGACTTGCCTCTGGCCTGGAAAGGGGACAAATTCCTCTGAAGCACATGGCAAATTCTGTGTCTTTTTAAAGAAATTCTACTGTACCACAAGATCGTAAAGATATTTCTTTCTCTATTGATACTCTCCACATTTCTTCTCATAATTTTGAAGTTTTGTGTTTCATAGACTTTTAGTTAACACAGAATTCATTTTTATATATAAGGTCTGTAGGGATTTTCTTTCTTTCTTTCCTTCTTTCTTTTTTTTTTTTATGATAAGGATCATCAGTTTTCTCCACCTCACTTATGAGATAGAACTTTCTTTCCCCACTATTTATTCTGCCACTGCTAGCTCCCTCCAGCCCCCCACCAGGTACCAGAAGTACATATACCAAGTTCTCTGTATGTGTATGTGTGTATTGGAGTTTTCTATCATGTTCCATTAGTCCATCTATTTATCTTCAAACTAGTATCACATTGTTTAAAGACCAAAGCTTTATAATAAGTCTTCGGATTTGGGAAGGAAAGATGCTTCCCTCCTTATTCTTATTTTTTTTCTTATTCTTATTTTTCAAAATTGGTCCTTCATTCTTCTGTATGAATTTTTTTTTAAAGATTTTATTTATTTATCCAACAGACAGAGATCACAAGTAGGCAGAGAGGCAGAGAGAGAGAGGAGGAAGCAGGCTGCCCGCAGAGCAGAGAGCCCGATGCGGGGCTCGATCCCATGACCCTGGGATCATGACCCGAGCTGAAGGCAGCGGCTTTAACCCACTGAGCCACCCAGGTGCCCCTTCTGTATGAATTTTAAGATTAGTTTGTCAAATGTAGTCAAAAGCTCTTTTAAAATCTGAATTAGAATGGCAATAAATTTATAGACTAATTTGGGAAAAATTGTTATTCTCAAAACATTGAGTATTTTTATCTATTAACAGTCTATACTTTTCCATTTATTTATGTCCTGAAATACATTTTTCTATTTTCTAGTAAGATACTGTACAACTTTTGCTATATTTATTACCTGCTTTATAGCTTCTGGCTGCCATTGTGGATGAGATCTTTTCCTTAATTACATTTTCTAAATGATTCTTTACTAGGTATAGTGAAACTACTATTTTTATGTATGCTTCTCTATCCAGTAACTTCAATGAGCCCTCATTAATTTTACCAAAGCAGTTATGGATATTTTTAATTTTACATGTAGATAATCATATCACTGATCATACTGATCACTGATCATATCACTGATCATATACTGATCATGCTGTTTTGCTCATTTTTTGAGTTTTCTCTCTCTTTTTTTTTTTTCTGTTTCTGGGTTTCTGTCCTGAATAGAAGCAGTACTAGTGAGCATCTTTGCCTTGTCCCTGACTTTAAAGGTAAAACTAATACAATGTTATATATCAATTATAGCTTAATCAAAGAAAAAGTAATGATTCTAATGCTTCATGTTTAGTAAGACATTTGGTTTAGATTGTTAACAGGTACCTACACCTGTTTAAGAAAATTTCCTTTTGCTCCAAATTTACTGCATCTTTCTTTCTTTCTTCCTTTTTCTTCCTACTTCTCTACTCTCTCTGCCTCACTTGCTTTTGTAAAAGATTAATAAATAAATGTTAAATTTTATCATAAGTTTGTGCATCTATGTTTACAACTATATTTAGCATATAATTTTTCTCATACTATACTGCCCTGGTGAAATTTTATTATTATTATTATTATTATTTTGCACTGTGGAATTTTAACATCAAGGTTCTTCTAGCTTACAAAAGGAGTTGAGGAGCTACTCCCTTTTTTAAATCTCTAGAACTCTTATATAAGAGTTAAATGTTCTTTTAAAGGTGGGTGGTATCTCATCCAATAGTTATATATGTCAAATCAAACATATGTTTAATAAATCTAATATTAATCATTATTCAATTAATGGTTGTAATTACATTGATAAGTTATATTTATAAAATAATGTTTAATATAATCACTAAATTAATACACTGATACTATAACTTAATATATAAATTATTAGGTTTATAAATGTCATATGTTAAGTGGATATCATTTAATACTTAATATTTTCTTCTCATCTTATAGTTGAGGCAGCAGCTGTATTCCAGCTACTCCAATAATTGCCCTAGTTTGCCAGTTTTAGAGCTTTTCTTCTGAGCTTATCTTCTTCCTCTGGGAATTAAAATACTCCCAGCTGATCTTAATGTATGGAGAAACACAGGCCTAGACTTCTAACTGATTCTCAGAGAAACTTTGTCCTTGGCTTCTCCTGCCTCTCCAGGGCTCACTAAGGTGAACTGCAGATTGCCTTCCTCTGGGGTTAGGGCCCTATTTCAAACATTGAGAGCAATGGGGTTCTATGTGAAAACAAGCTTTTATACCTTTCCATTGGAATTCAACCCATTCTCAGTGGTCTCTGAATAAACCTTATCCATATCTAAAATTTAAGGGAAGTTAGTTCTGATTTGAGTAAAGCACTGTCAAGCAATATCATGAGCCATTAATCCATGCTGAAATAAGAAAGTAGAGGAGATATCAGAGGGTCTGACTTATTTGACCATTTGACCATTTAAAGGTCCTTGCTGATGTTTGTAGGTCACCATAGGCTTCCAAAAGAAGAGGCTGCATGGACAAGACCAGGTCTTCCCTTCCCTTTGTGAGATCTGGAACTAACCACAACCTCTCTGACCTTCTTAGGTGCCTTTTCCTCCAGCTGGGGACTTGAGAACTCCCTTTACCTTGTAGATATGAAGTTAGCATGGACAGCACAAGTTCACAATCCCAATGCTGGATCTTCTTTCCATCAGTTGGGGAATAATGGGCTTAATCAGGCCATTCAAAAGGAAAATCACGTGATCCTTCGTGTTCATTTCTGAGTTTTATTTGCCCTTTACTTTCACCTCTATTCCCTGAAATCAGTATTGCCTAGAAATTCTTCCTACCACAATTATGTTGCTTTCCCAGAAACTCTGAAGCCTTCCCAGCCCACACCCAGGCCCCTGCATGCCACCATTCTTACTCACAGCTCCTGCGGGTTTTTCCAAGACAGAGAAGATTCAAAACACACCCATTGAGGCAAAATGGCCCCAGGAGGAGATTCGTGCTCACATAACAGAGTCTGACAAGGAGTATAGCTTATTCCGACTCCTCTCCCATATCAGGATACATATTTGAGAGGAATTGCCAAGTATTAAATTAAAAAAGCACACAACTTCATTCTTGTGGTTTTTGTACCCCATTTCAGACAGGCCTGGACAAATTCTACTAATTCTATTGTAAGTGATGGCTCTGAAAGCATTTCCTGCAACTTGAGGGCGAAAGGAGACAGGCAAGGTGGGGGAGAGGAAGGCTGGGTAAGATAAGTCTGATGAGCTCTAGGGGGACCACCCAATCTGCTTGGGAAGCTGCTGCTACTCACCCTTCGGATTTTTTGAAAATCTGCTCCTGTGGAGGTAGAGGTTGGCAGGGGTAAGGTGGCACACAAGTGAAGAACAAAGGCATACCTCCCTTCTGCAAAGTGAGGCTAGCTTCATTCTGCACTCCTGTGTGTACAGAGATTAGCAGTGTCCCTCTGCCAGCGGAACCAAAGGACAGGATTCTGGCTTTGGTGGTTGTCCTGGTACTGGGATTCATTAAAATAGACCTAAGATTGTAAGAGTTCGGTGTTCAAGGCAAAGTCTGGGGCTGGAAATATGGATGGACCTAAAACATTAAGCCCAAAGCAGACCACAAAGAGTAGAACAAGTGCTGGAAGAAGAGTGAGTAACTGGGCCCAGAACAGGTGTAGGAGCTGAGGCCTGGAAAAATCCTTCAGAGAATGCCTTTTGAGAGGCATCACAATAACCATATGGTTCAGAGAAATCTATCCAAGGCCCAGCCTGATCAGGGGATCGAATCACAATGTTTCATCCACATAGAATGGACGTATTGGAAGAGGAGACAGCTGCCCACACAGATCAACGGACAGTGTCATAGCTGTAATCACATCTGTAATCTCTGAAATGCTTAGGTAAAAAAATAGAGGAGCCTTAGGGGGTCTGTTGTGGGGTCAGAGCTGTGGAAAATTTATAGAAGATGCCACGATTAAGCAGGGTTTGAAGTGATGCTGGCAGATAAGGATGTGGGAAAAGCCAAGAGAACAGCATGTGCAAAGATACGGGGACGTGACACGACATGGTGTGGATGGAGCCATAGAAATGAGATCATTCCAGAGAGGAGGAGGCAGGGGTAAGGAAGAGAGTCAAGATTGGAAAAGAGGATCCATGGGCTGGCATAATGATGGAGGGCCTCAAATTCCATGCTAAGGAGCTGGGTTTGTTTGGTTTTCATTAGGGAGTGTGGAGACACTGATGTATTATAACCAGGGCTAGGTCTCATGTTAGGCAATTCCAGAACTCCAAAAGATCACAGAGATTAATTGAGTAGATTTCTTGAAATTAATGATACTTGTTACCTGTCTTTTATTCTGATCCATTTCCCACCCCCGCCCCCCAACACCTCCCAAAGACTTCGGCACATAGTTTAACTCTCCTTTCTGATTTTAGCTAAAACTCAGAAAGTTGCATGATTCTCTGAGATTAGATCTGATCAGCAGATAGTGACCCATTTGTTTTATTGCTGTTTTCTTTGTCAGTTGGATTTGAGTTTATCAATTAGTCAGTTTCTTTGTAGTGGAAAACTGCAGTTGTAGCATTCCAGGGACAAGCCGTAGTGGGCAAGTGAACCAAATGAACCACCATGAGGCATGTGAGGTTGTGGTTGAGAAACAAGTATCTGTGATACTCAGGTTATGACTTTTTGGCCCGTGGATATCTGGTGTCAACCCCCCCTGTTCCACCTCGAAAACATGGAGTAGACAAAGCCTCAGTCAGAAGTTGAGCATTTATGCGAACACATCTGTCCCGGCTTTCTAACTTGTGAATAAAAACACTGTAAATGCACCTACAAGGAAACACTTCTGGACAAAGACATTAAGATCTTTGAGGCCTTTTCAAAAATGGAAATGCTGAACATTCCTACCTAACTTCACCTATTCAAGAAAAAGCTGGACACAGACATAATAAGTGAGTATTATGGTTGCAGAGGAGTTGGATTTTGTTTGTTTTTAGTCCCCTGACAGAAGAAAAGAACAGTATGCTTATGGTGCGATGACTAGTGCTGATGGAAACATATAACCTAGGAGTAGAGACCATGGTGAAGGGTGGAGGTCTGCATCTTGGCCCCGAGGGCCTTGTTAACCGGGATTCTGGGCTCAGTGTTGTGCAGACAGGTGGCACTGGACAATGCCAGCAAGAATGGTTCCTCGGTGCCAGCAGGCTTCTTGGAAGCAAAGGGAGGATTTCTGAAAAGTGAAAATGATGCTCAAAGGCAAGGTTCTTTGCAAGGTCTCTTTCCCTTGCTGGAGGATCTGGCTTGATTCTGGGACCAAACTTCAACCTGTGTTTTGGAAGCTGAGAATACCTATCTGCTTCAGGAAGGCTTAATCGTCAGAATTAACACTCTGAAGTTATAAGCTCATTTTTGTTATGATTACTTGTAATTTGAGTAGAGTTGACACACAATGTTACATTAGTTTCAGGTGTACAATATAGGGATTCAGTAAATTTATACATTATCCTATGCTCACCACAAGTGAAGCTGCCGTCTGTCCCCATAAATTGCCGCTCAGCCTCATTGACTGTATCCCTCATGCTGCACCTTTTATTCCCGTGACTTCCTCATTCCATAACTGGAAAACTGTGCCTCCCACTCCCCTTCACCCATTTTGCCCATTTCCCTCCCCTTTCCCTTCTGGCAACCATCAGTTTGTTCTCTGCATTTATATGTCTCTTTCTGCTTTTTGTTTAATAAATTCATTTTTATATGAAAGAAGTAATTAAAGAACTTGCCCAAAGAATCAGAGCTCATAAGTGGATAGGAGGGCATTTAAGTCTTCTCTGACTGGCTCTACAACAGCTCTAATGGAAATATAACGCAGGCCACATATGTTATTTTATTATTTTATTTATTGAGGTAAGCTTGGTATACCACATCATATCAGTTCCAGGTGAACAACACTATCATTTGATATTTGCGTTTATACTATAAAGCTATCATCGTCATAAGTCTAGTTATCATCCTCACCATACAATTGACCCTCGTCACCCTTTTGGCCCACCCCCTTAAACTCTTCCCCTCTGATAACCACTAATCTGTTCTCATTATCTATGAGTTTTGTTTTGTTTGTTCATTTGGTTTTTTTTGTTTGTTTGTTTTGTTTTTTTAGATTCTACATATAAGTGAAATCATATGGCATTTGTCTTTCTCTGGCTGATTTCATTTAGCACAATACCCTTAAGGTCCATCCATGGTGTCACAAATGGTGAGATTTCCTTTCTTTTATCTGGATGAGGAGTATTCCATTCATTGTATATTTATATACACATCTACATATATATACACACACACATATATATATCACATTGCTGTATATACACATCTACAGAGATATCATATATATATACATATGTGTGTATATATATGTATATATATCTCACATCTATATTTATTCATCGTTGACAGACACTTAGGTTGTTTCTACATCTTGACTATCATAAATAAAGCTATGATGAACATAAAGGTGCATATATCTTTTCTAATTATGTTTTTGTATTCTTCAGACAAGATACCCAGTCATAGAATTGCTGGATCATATGGTAGTTCTATTTTTAATTCTTTGAGGAATCTCCATATTGTTTTCTTGTAGTGGCTGCACCAGCTTACAACCCCACCAACAGTGTATTAGGCTTCTTTTTCTCCAAAACCTTTCTAACACTTGTTATTATCTCTTTGATGTTAACCATTCTGACAGGTGTAAGGTGGTATCTCATTGTAGTTTTGCTTTGCATTTCCCTGATGATGAGTGATGTTGAGCATCTTTTCATGTGCCTGTTGGCCATCTGTGTGTTTCCTTTGGAAAAAATGTCTATTCAGATCTTCCGCCCATTTTTAATCAAATTGTTTGCTTTCTTATTCTTTGTATATTTGGGGTATTAAAGCTTTGGCAGATATATGATTTTCAAATATCTTTTCCCATTTAGAAGGTTGTATTTTTATTTTGTTGATAGTTTCCTTCAGTGTGAGGAAGATTTTAGTTTGAGGAGTTCCACTTGTTTTCTTTTTGCTTTTATTGACTTTGTAGTCACATCCACAAATATATATATAAGAGTGATGTCAGGGAGCTTACCATCTTTGTTTTCCTCTAGAAGTTTTATAATTTCTGGTCTTATATTCAACTCTGTAAATTATTTCAACAAGATATTGGTTCAGTGTCATTCTTTTGCACTAGCTGTGTATGCCCAGTTTTCCCAGTACCATTTATTGAAGGGGTTGTTTTTTCCCACTGTATATTCTTGCCTCCTTTGCCATTAACTGGCCATATATGCATGGGTTTATTTCTGGGCTCTTTACCCTGTTCCATTAATCTATGTGTCTGTTTTTATGCCAATACCATACTGTTTTGATTACCACAGTTTTGTAGTAGAGTTTGAAATCAGAGAGTCTGATACCTTCAGCTTTTTTTTTTTTTTCCTTTCTCAATATTGCTTTGGCTATTAGAGGTCTTTTGTGGTTGCACACAAATTTTAAAAATATTTGTTCTAGTTCTGTGAAAAATGCCATTGGAATTTGATAAGGATTGCACTGAATTTATAAATTGCTTTGGTTGGGTAGTATGGACATTTTAACAATATTAATTCTTCCAATCCATTAGCAAGGAATATCTATTTACTTGTGTTTTCTTCAGTTTCTTTCATCAGTGTCAAAGAGTTTTCATAGCCTTGTTTAAATTTATTCCCAGGCAGCATAGGAAAAAAAACTGCTCACAGGTATTTTATTCTTTCTGATATCATTGTAAATAAGGTTTTTTTTAAAAGATTTTATTTATTTGACAGAGAGAGAACAAGGATAAGTACAGGAGCAGCAGGGAAGAGAGAAAAGCAAGCTCCCCACTGAGAAGGGGATCTTATGTGGGGCTTGATCCCAGGACCCTGAGATCATAACCTGAGCCAAAGGCAGAGGCTTAACCAACTGAGTCACCCAGATACCCCAAGATTGTTTTATTAATTTCTCTTTTTTTAAATGGAAACATCACAGATTTCTGTATATTGAGTTTGTATCCTATAACTTTACTGAATTTATATATTAGTTCCAAGTGTTTTTAATAGAGTCTTCAGGGTTTTTTGTATGTTGAATTTTATCATCTGCAAATAGTGATAGTTTTACTTCTTCCTTTCCTGTTTGGGTGCCTTTTATTTCTTTTTCGTGCCTAATTGCTTTGGCTACCTTCCAGTATTATAACAAATAAAAGTGGTAAGAGTGGGCATCCTTTCCTTGTTCCATATCTTAGAGAAAAATTTTTTAGCTTTTCATGGTTGAGTATGATGTTAACAGTGGCCTTGTCATATATGGCCTCTATTATGTTGAGGTATGTTCCTTCTTTCCCCACTCTGTTAAGAGATTTTTATCATAAATGGATGTTGAATTTTGTCAAATGTTTTTCCTGTGTCTGCTGAGATAATCACTTAATTTTTATCCTTCATCTTGTTGATGTGGTATATCATGTTGATTGATTTGTGGATGTTGAACATCCCTGAATTAAGTTCACCTTTATCAGAGTGTATGATCCTTTAATTGTATTGCTGAATTCAGTTTGTTAATATTTTGTTGAGGAGTTTTGCATCTATCTTAATCACCTATAACTTTCTTTCTTTCTTTCTTTTTTTTGGTAGTGTCCTCGTCTGGTTTTGGTATCAGGGTAATGCTGGCCTTGTCAAATGAACTTAGAAGAGTTCCTTCTTCTCCAATTTTCTGAAAGTAGAGTTATTAATTTTTATTTATTTACTTTTTAATGTTTGGCAGAATTTACCATTGCAGCCATCTGGTCCTGCACTTTTGTTTTTTTGGGGAAGTTTTTGATTATTGATTGAATCTTCCTACTAGCAATTGGTCTATTCAGATTTTCTATTTCTTCATAATTCAGTCTTGAAAGATAATATATTTCAAGGAAGTTATTAATTTCTTCTATGATGTCCAGCTTGTTGGCATATAATTGTTCATAGTAGTTTCTTATGATCTTTTTTTTTTTCAGATTTTTATTTTATTTGTTAGAGAGAGAGAGAGAGAGACCAAGCACAGGCAGACAGAGCGGCAGGCAGAGGCAGAGGGAGAAGCAGGCTCCCTGCCAGGCAAGGAGCCCGATGTGGGACTCAATCCCATGACCTGAGCCTTGGTAGCTGCTTAACCAACTGAGCCACCCAGGCGTCCCTCTTATGATCTTTTACATAAATTTCTGTGGTGTCAGTTGTAACTTCTCTTTAATGTCTGATTTTACTTATTTGAACCTTCTCTATCTTTTTCTTGGTGAGTCTGGGTAAAGGTTTGTCAATTTTGTTTATTCTCTCAAAGAACGAGCTTTTAGTTTCATTGATCTTTTTATTTTTTAGTTTCTATTTAATTTATTCCTCTCTGATATTCAGTATTTCCTTCCTTCTACTAACTTTGGGCTTCATTTATTTTTCTTTTATGAACTCTTTTTTGTGTGTGTGTGTGAAATTAACTTATTTACTTGAGATTTTTCTTGTTTCTTGAGGTAGAGCTGTCTTACCATAAACTTCCCCCTTAGAACTGCTTTTTCTGAATCCTATAGAGTTTGGGTTATTGTGTTTCCATTTTCATTCATCTCAAAGTAATTTTTATTTTCTCTGATTTCTCCATTGACCCATTGGTTTCTTAGTAGTATGTTGTTTAAACTCTATGTATTCGTGTGTGTGTTTTCTGCTTTTCTTCTTGTAATTGATTTCTAGTTTCATGCCATTGTGGTCAGAAAAAATGCTTGATATAATTTCAAACTTCTTAAATTTATTGAGATTTGTTTTGTGACCTAATATTTGATCTATCCTGGAGAATATTACATGTGCACTTGAGAAGAAGGTATGTTCCACTGCTTTTGGATGGAATGTTCTGTATACAGCTATTAAGTTCATCTGGTCTAATGTGTCATTTAAGGCTGATATTTCCTTATTGATTTTCTTTCTGGATGATCTACCCATTGCAGTAAGTGGAATATTAAAATTCCTTACTGTTATTGTATTGCTGTCAATTTGTCCCTCTAAGTCTATTAATATCTGCTTTATATATTCAGGTGTTTCATTTTTTTTTTTTATTTACTTGATAGACAGAGATCACAAGTAGGCAGAGAAGCAGGCAGAGAGAGAGGAGGAAGCAGGCTCCCCACTGAGCAGAGAGCCTGATGTGGGCTTCAATCCCAGGACCCTGAGATCATGACCGGAGCCGAAGGCAGAGGCTTAACCCACTGAGCCACCCAGGTGCCCCTATTCAGGTGTTTCTATGTTGGTGTGTAAATATTTACAAATGCCATATTATCTGTTATATTGATTCTTTTATCATTATGTAATGTCCTTCTTTTTCTTTTATTAAAGTCTTTATTTTAAAGGATATTTTTCCACATTATGGAAACAATGGTGTAGCAGTGGTACAATAAAGTTTTTAAAAATATAAAGTATATTTTTTCTGATATAAGTATAGTTACCCCAACTTTCTTTTTGTCTCCATTTGCATGGATAATCTTTTTTCCAACCCTTAGAATCAGTCTGTGTGTCTTAGATATGAAGTAAGTCTCTTGTAGGCTTACTTCATGTAGTTGAGTCTTGTTTTATAATCCATTCCACCACAGTATGTCTCTTAATTAGAGAATTTAGTCCATTTACGTTTAAAGTAATTATCCAAAGGCATGTACTTATTTCCATTTTGTTCACTGTTTTCTGGCTGTTTCATAGTTCCTCTCTGTTTCTTTCTTGGTCTCTTGCTCACTTCTCTTGTGGTTTGATTAATTTCTTCAGTACTACGTTTTGATTTCTTTCTTATTATCTTTTGTGTATCTACTGTAGGTTCTTTTATGGTTACCATAAATTTCATATATAACACCCTATGTATATACCAGTCTATTTTAAGTTGGTAGAAACTTAAATTTGAACTTATTCTGAAAACTCTAAATATTTACTCCCTCAACCCACATTTTATGGTTTTGATCATATTTTACATCTTTTTATATTGTGTATCCCTTAATAGATTATTTTAATTATAATTTTAGTGCTTTAACCTTCATACTAGCTTTATAAGTGGTTAATCCACTACCCTGACTACATATTCATCTTTACCAGCAAGATTTTTGCTTTCATATATTTTCTTGTTATTAGTGCTTTTCCTTTTCAGCTCAAAGAAGTTCCTTTAACATTTCTTATAAGGCTGGTTTAGTGGTGATGAACTCCTTTAGCTTTTGCCTCTCTGGACAACTTTTTTATTTCTCCTGCAATTCTGAATTTTAGCCTTGCTGGGTAGAATATTCGTGGTCGGCAGTTCTTTTTTTCAGCACTTTGACTATATAATCCCTGCCTTTTGGTCTGCACAGTTTCTGCTGAAAAATCATCTCATAGCCTTAAGGAATTGCTTTTCTTGTTGCTTTTAAGATTTTTTATCTTTAACTTTTGACATTTAATTATAATGTTTTTTGGTGTGAATCTCTTAGGTTCATATTATTTGGAACTCTCTGGAAGTTCATGGACCTGGAAGTCTGTTTCCTTCCCTGATTAGGGAAGTTTTCAGCCATAATTCCCTTAAATAATTTTTCTGCTACTTTCCCTCTCTCTTCTCCAGGGACTCTTATAATGTAAATGTTAGTCTTCTTGATGTTGTCCCATAGGTCTCTTCAGCTATCTTTACTATGTAAAATTCATTTTTCCTTTTGCTATTCTGAATGGGTGAAGTCTACTGACCTATTTTTCAAGTCACTAGTCCATTCTTCTGTTTCAGTTTAATCTGGTCTTGATTCCCTCTACTGTATTTTTGAGTGCAGTTATTATATTTTTCAGTGCTGAGATTTTCTTGTATTTTCTATCTTCTTGAAGTTTCTATTGTGTTCATTTAGTCTTTTCCCAAGTTTGGTGAGCGACTTTATGACCAATACTTTGAAATCTTTATTAGGTAGATTATTTATCTCTGTTTCATTAAGGTCTTTTTCTTAGGTTTTTCTTATTCTTGCACTTGGAACATATTCCTTTGCTTTTTCATTTTGCATGATTCTCTGTGTTCATTTGCCTCTCTGTATATGAGGTGAAGCACCTACCTTTCCCAGTCTTGAAGAAGTGGTTAGGTTATGATCCCTCTTCTTCAACCTTGCCTTAGCTCTTAGTCTTCTCTCAAATGTTTGTGATTGTTTCAATAGTCTGATCTATTCTTTTTTAAAAATTTTAATTCTAGTATGATTAACATACAGTGTTATATTAATTTCAGGTGTACAATACAGTGATTTAACAATTCTATACATTGTGCAGTGCTCATCAAGGTAAATGTACTCTTGATCTTCTTCACTTATGTTACCCGTCCTCCTAACCACCTGCCCTCTGGTAATCATAAGTTTGTTCTCTATAATTAATATACTGGTTTTGGTTTTTTGTTTGTCTGTCTCTCTTTCTCCTTTTTTTTTTCTTAAATTCCACATGCAAGTGAAATCATATGGTATTTCTTTCTCTGACTGACTTATTTTGCTTTAATATTATACTTTCAACAACCACGTTGTTGCACATGGCAAGATTTTAGACTTTATTCTCTTTTATGCCTAAGTAATACACACACACACACACACACACACACACCATAATTTCTTTACCCATTCATTTGTGCTGCCTCCATATTTTTAGCTTTATTTATTTTTGATAGGTCCCAGTGGTGGCGGGTCTGTCAGGACTTGTCAGTGTTGCGAAGGGAGAGATCTCAGTCAGCACCTGGGTTCAGGCTGCCAGACAGATCCTCAGGCAGAAACTTCTTATATAGTACTATGGGGCTGCCATTGTAGACCCTGCTGACCTTCAGACTAAGCGATCTGGAGGCATCTCTTGGGTGAATGTTGTAAGAATTGGGGCTCCTCTGCGAAGTTGTAGCAAGCTACTAGATGGTATCTCCCTGCCTGTGTTTCCTGAGAGCCCCTATGTAGTCTTTATATGTTTGGCAAACTTGAAGCTTATCCCTCAAGCTGAAGCTCCAGGACAATTAAATGGACCCTTTTCACTTGAAGACTGGAAGTGTATGTTAGCTTCCCATCTGTGTGGTGGTCTGGATATGGTATCCTTCCCAGAAATGTCTTTCTGATTGTTACAGTTCTCTGGAGCCAGGAACACAAGATCCTTTGACCATCAGAGCCAGGCGATCAAGGGGCATTCCCTGTGTACTCTGAGGTTATCCACTGGCTTCAGCTGCTCGAGAGTGTTGGGGTAAGAGGGGGTGTGACTGTGGTTTTAGCAAGGCCAGGAAACAGTACCAGGGGCTGGGCAGGCCCATGCTTTAATGATGCTGGAGAAGAGCATTGGGCCTGCCTGTGCTAGCAAAGTTAGGAGGGAAGGCACTGACTAGCACCTCTATCCCTGAGGAAAATCCCAACTAATTTCTGCCCCATCCAGTAAGTACTTTAAGACTAACAAATGAATCACCTTCACATAGAATACCCTTATCTCTCAATCTGCTGCCTTTGTGCTGGTTCCCAGGATGATGGAGTCCATAGGCAAGCCTCTCAGAAGTGCTTCAGATCACCCCAATTCCTGGATCCTCTGGATGTAAGATCTGTTGGTTTCCAAAGACAGATGTTTTGGAGGCTTTGTCTGTCTGGTACAGTTTCTAAGGGTTGGGGTGACTGATGTGGAGCAAAAACCCTTCACTTCTCAGGGAGAGGCTCTGGGTCTGTGAGATCCCTCCCTATTGTGGATTGCTGTACTGGGGTAGGGAGGGGGGTTGGTAGGACCACATCTTTGCCTCTCCTGTCCGTCTCAGTGTGGCCCTTTTATCCCTTGCAGGGGCAACTGTTCAGCTAGCTTTTTGTTCTTTTTCAATGGGAACTATTGTGTCCATAGGAGGAGGTGAGGTCCTACACCACCACCTGGCACCACCCCCTCATGCCAAATATGTAATTTTTAAATTCCTTATAGCCACATTAAAAAAGTAAAAAGAAAAAATGAAATTAATTTTAATAATATATTATTTCTAATCCAATATGTTAATTATTATGATTTTTAACACATAATCAGTATAAAAATTATTAATGAATATTTTACAATCTTTTCCTAAGTTTTCAAAATATGAGGTGTATTTTACCTTAACAGAACATGTCATTTTTTTTTTTTTTTTAGATTTTATTTGTTTATTTGACACAGAGAGAGAGAGAGAGAGTACAAGCAGGCAGAGGGGCAGAGGAAGATGGAGAGGCAGGTGCCCCGCTGAGCGGGGAGCCCATGTAGGGCTCTATCCCAGGACCCTGGGATCACGACCCAAGCTGAAGGCAGACGCATTACTAACTGAGCCACGCAGGTGCCCCCTGGAGCATGTCAGTTTGTATTAGCCAAATTCCAAATGCTCAAGAACTTCATGTGGCTAATGGCTACAGAATTGGGTCAGTAGCTCAGAGCTAGAGTCTTCTAAACCATACGGTTTCTCAAATGCTTCACATTGTGGGAGTGGCATTGAACACCTGGTGTCACCACTAACACCCTTGAAATGGAAGGAAGCTGAGGCAGGGCTGCCACCAGTACATTTGATAAATTTACACAGATTTGAAATTCTTCTCCTGGGTAGACACAACCTGCACCAGTGTGCTTGATTTGGCAAACAGAGTGCTTGCTAAACTTTAGTCTCACCATCTCTAACAGGAATCCTTATGCAGTGAACAACTCGCACAGCTGCACATGGTGGCCCAGGTCTTTATCTTTCTTCAGTAAACTCTCCAATCATCTTCTGGCTCTTAGTAACGAAGATTCATCTGTAGAGCTTCATCAAGCTTTTGTAACCTTCGAAGTAATTCTTTCCCCTCTCTTAGTTTTTACATTCTTCTAAACATTTTTGATAGAAGCAAATGCTTCTAATTAAAAAACAAAAAACAAAAAACCTGTGTGTCTCAAAAGGTTCCTTGAAAAGGCAATAGATTCTCATTAACAGGACTTAGGAACCCCACAAATGAAACCTTGTCTCTTAGCTCTATCAATTGAGTGACTATGTTGGCTAGAGGATCCTTTCACTCACCACAGAAACCCCAGGACCAGTCCATTGAGTTGAGCTTGTTTTAGAGATGGGCCAGATGGAAAGAGTCCACACTCCATCTGTTTATCATATAGATGTGGCCACTGTCCAAATCTTATAAAATCACCAAGAGAGAATAAAACCACAAGGCGGTGCATTTTGAGGGTGATCACAGTTCTTTGGACTATTTTAAAAGCACTGTCTGTTCCATGTATACATGTGTGCATGTGCATGTGTGTGTGTGTGTGTGTGTGTGTGTGTGTGTGTTTTAAGGGACACCTTCCAAGTCTCTCTGGATATAGGCAGATCTGGGTTCGAACTTCTAGTCTGTTACTAATTAGTTGTATCAGGGCAGGTTAATTCATTTTGCTCATCAGTATCTCCATCTATGTCATAGGGTTGGCATAAGAATTAAGAAGTCATAGAGATCATTCATGCAGAGCATTTAGCACAGAGATCAGCATATATTGAGTGATTGGTAGATGGCAGCTATTATTGGTAATAATAATTTATTATTTTAACATTATAATATTTTATCTTTTGTAAATCTTTGACTCTGTTACAGCATTTCTCATTAGCCAATGGATTCCAAACATCCCTCAGACTTGAAACCTTGGGAAATAGTTCACAAATATGCTTTCTGCAATGTATCCTTAAGAATAAATTCAAATAGCCCAGCAGCAATTTTTTTTTCACTTCAATTCAGCAAATATTCATGGAGTATTTATTTGGTTTCAGATCCTGGGCTGGGTAGGCTTGCAAAGATATGTGTACCAGGATCCCTCACTCAAGGTGCTTCCTAAGACACAAAAGCTTCCTACCTGCACAGTGACTTACAGAACACCTTGCTCCACTGGACTCTTAGTACTTAGACTCCCAGAGAGCAGAAATGGTGCCTGGTTTGTAGTTGTACCTCCAGCATCTAACCTGGTGCCTGATTCATAGTGTACTCAGAAAGATATTTCTAAATGAATAAAAGCTGTAGATGAGGGGTGCCTGGGTGGCTCAGTCAGTTAAGCATCTGCCTTCAGCTCAGGTCATGATCTTGGGGTCCTGGGATCAAATCCTGCATCAGGCTCTCTGCTCAGTTGGCAGCCTGCTTCTCCCTTTCCCAATCTCTCTCCTCCTACCCCTGCTTGTGCTCTCTCTCTCTCTCTCAAATAAATAAATAAAATCTAATAAAATAAAATATAAAAGCAGTAGATGATGAGCGCCAAGAGATATGTGTATCAGTTTTAGATGTTTTTCCCTCGGTTCTATTCTAGCTCATGTCCAACCATTCCCTTACCCTCACATAGCTCTGTGTCCAACCATGTCAAGCTAACTGCATTTCACAGTACATGATTACTCGGCTTTGCATGTGCTGTTCCCACTCTCTCTATGCCCTTTTTACTTTGCTTGATGAGCTCCTAACTATCCCTGGTATATGTCTCCCCAGTGGAACATTCTCTGGCCTCTGGGAGTTAATCATACTCTTCTTGGTGTTCTCTTGGTGTTTTGAATAAGGCTGCCCCGACATTTATAGGACCCAAGCAAGAGCATGAACGGAGGACTGTGTACCAAATGACCAAATATTTAAGAGTTATAAATCAAGGGGCTCCTGGGTGGCTCAGTGGGTTAAAACCTCTGCTTTGGCTCAGGTCATGATCTCAGGGTCCTGGGATCAAGCTCCACATCGGGCTCTCTGCTTAGCAGGGAGCCTGCTTCCTCCTCTCTCTGCCTGCTTCTCTGCCTGCTTGTGATCTCTGTCTCTGTCAAATAAATAAATAAAATCTTAAGAAAAAACAGTTTAAAAATTAAAAAAAAAGAGTTATAAATCAAGCTAATCAACAAAATTAAATATGTTCTCTCTTCCTCCCTTGTCAAATATATCACCATAATAACAGAATAACAACTATGAGAAAATATTATTTTTAAAGACTGGAAGTTGGCAAAATATTAAAGATGACTGAATTCAATTTATCAATCATTATTAAACATTCTTTAATTTATAAACATTATAGGTTTAATTTATAAATATTGTTTAATTTAATTTATTTGGATGACTTATAAGAAAGATATAAAGAATTCACCATTATTATATATTATTTTGTATAATTTTATATAGCTATTCTACAAAATAGATTTTTATTGACTTCAGCAAAATCACTTATTATATTATAATAAAGATATTCATTTCATTTGGCAGTTATGATCTAAAAGATTAAACAGTAGAATGTATTTAGTAGATACAAAATTGAATATATCTCTTGTCTATTTTACATTAAAATTTAAAATTATTTTTGTTTTAAAAAGAGTTATTTCTTCTAAATATTTCCAATTGACTACAAAATTAGAAGGTAAAATACATATGAAAATTAATGCATATCAATAGTTTAAATAAAAATTATTAACATAAAATGATTCCATCTCCTGAAAATGTTCATACCAATGTATTGGTACTGAGATACCCATGATGCATTGACTATGGATAAGGAAATGAAGCTGATGACTGTAAAGTTCAAGGCTTGTCTTTGCGGGCTCTGCTCTCTTCTCCTAACTTTCATATATTTAAATTTATTATTTTGAAAAGTTAATGAAATCTTACCAAATATTTTTATAAAAGTAAAAGTACTTTTATAAAAAGCACCTGGGTGGCTCAGTGGGTTAAGCCTCTGCCTTCAGGTCAGGTCATGATCTCAGGGTCCTGGGATCGAGCCCCACATCGGGCTCTTTGCTCAGCAGGGAGCCTGCTTCCCCCCCTCTCTCTGCCTGCTTCTCTGCCTGCTTGTGATCTCTGTCTCTGTCAAATAAATAAATAAAATCTTTTTTAAAAAAAAGTAAAAGTACTGAAAAATCTAGTGCTCAGTAGGCATCTAATTACCAGTATAAATAATCAGTAGTCTATCTCATGCATTAATTAGATCTAGATATAAATTTAAGAGTGATCTGAGTTTTTAAAATGTTGCAAATTGTTTTCTTCAGAAGCCATGTATGACAGTGTTGGAAAATGAGCAACTGAAGAATATCTCCCAGGCCACAAATCTGAATACCAAGAGATGCAGGAAAAATCCTCTGGACTGCTGGGAAATGACACTCTTCATGCACAAGGGAAGACGTGACAACTTCCTTTGTCTCTCTCTGTTACCTGAGCACATGCACTGCTCAGATCCTCTTCTCAGCGTCTCCCAGATGAAAGCAGGGGTTCCTCTCCAGCCTTGGGAATGACAAAATCTGTATACCTTCAGGACACTCATATGCTTACAGCTCAAGGATATGGGGCAAGAAATGGAGAGAAGTGCTTCCCTGGAGGCCTGAAGGATGTTAGTTAGTCTTGAGAGCGATGTTTAGGATTACCAGACATGTGCAGGCACTGAGTGCCAGATCCTAAGTCACAGAGCCCATGAGCTCTTTAATAAAATATGTGTGGATGTGTGAATTTGGGTTGTGATATGCTCCATTACTTTTTTTTGAAGACATATATTTATTTGAGAGAGAGAGAGCAAGAGAGTGCATGAGCAGGGGAAGAGGTGGAGGATGGGGGAGAGAGAGAATCTCAAGCAGACACCCCGTTGAGCATGGAGCCCAATGTGGGGCTCCATCTCACAGTCCTGAGATCACCAGCTGAGCTGAAACCAAGAGTCAGACGCTCAACACTGAGCCACCCAGGCACCTGGAGCTGCCATTATTTTTTCTACATATTGTTACTTAGATGGAACCCTTATTTCCTCTAGCATGAAGCCTTGAAATCACCCTGGACCTCTTTCTTTCTTCCTTCCCTTCATTCGTTCGTTCGTTCCTTCCTTCCCTTCTTTCTCTCTCTCTTTCTTTCTTTCCTCCCTTCTTCCCTCCTTCCTTCCCTCCCTCCTTTCCCTCCCTCC
>ML103422.1:60499-71957 GCA_003697995.1 Taxidea taxus jeffersonii
CTTCTTTCTTTCTTTCTTTCTTTCTTTCTTTCTTTCTTTCTTTCTTTCTTTCCTTCCTTCTCTCTCACATCCTCCATGAAATCCATCTCCTAATCCCGTTGGCATGAACTTCGAAGCTCATTCTTGAATCTGACCATGCATCCAGGTTCCACCATTACCACTGCAGCCCAAGCCACTGTTACCTTTCATCTCCTCTTGGTGCCCTGGGCCTCCTAACTCTTCTGTTTCCTCTCTTGCCCTCCCCTGATGACCCACAAAGTCCATAACAGCAGGTAGCCATCCTTCTAGAATGTAAGAAACATCATGTCAATCTTGTGCTCAAATTACTTCAATACTCTCCTGTCATGTTTAGAATAAACTCTCCATTTCCACAGTGTACAAGGCTGTTCCTAATTTATATCCTGTCTCCCTCTTTTTCTTCATCTCTTACCATTTCCTCCGGGCTTTTGGTACTCCAGCCACATGGCCTTATACTGTCTGTCAGATACTTTCAGCACCAGCCACCCTCAGAGCCTTCCCTTTGTCATTCCCCATATCCGGAACTCTCCTACACCTCATTCCCTGCTGGCTTTTTCTAAAAGGCAAACCTTGTCCTCCTCTGTTCCTTTACTCAGCTATGCCTTTATTTAGAAGATTTATTGATACTTGATAGAATTTTACATATCCTTTTTTTTTTAATGTTCTGTGTCTGTCATCCAGATTTGTCATTTCAGATTTCATCTATGTGTTTCAAAGAACTGACTTACCCTCCTGGATCTGGAGACGGACATTTTACCCAGGTTTGGACATGCCTGGCCACAGTGATTGCTCTGGGGTTAGACCAGTGAAGAAAGTAAGTATCTGCCTAGTAACTGTTACTGAAACATTTTACAAATAGAAGTTCTGACTTTGTTGGAGTTGCTAAATTGGAGCACGAGTGGCCATTCCACCAATCTATGGGAGACACCATTTAAAAAATAAAGACAACATGGAGAAAAATAACACTGGAAGAAGAAAAGAGAGATTCTTGAATACAGAATTTTGTATGGAATTTACAGTATTCTTGAATACAGAACACTCGGATTTTCAGTTCAATGATCCTGTGAATTCATTGTTTTCACTTAGGCCAATTTGATTTTCAGCAACCAAAAGATTCTGATAAATATTTTTATACTGTATTAGTTCTGTATTTGTCTCCACATTTTACGTGGATGTACAGACAAGTGAGATTTTACTGATGGTTTGTTGCCATTAAAGAGAATTACTGAATGGGGGATTATAGTAATAACATGACACAATATATTAATGTTTTGTTATTATGTTAATAATATAACATGATAATCATATAATAAAAGGATAAATATCTACAACGATATACTTTGACATTTCCCATAGTCTAAGAGAAGCTCATCCAAAAAGTTGAACAATTCACAGGGTGTTCCCTTATGGATATTCCACACCCACCTTTCACACCCCTGTCCTCACATGGGTGCCTCTCTGAAAAAAGTGCCTCTTCTTCCTAAACTCTCATGGGGAAAACTCCACCCAGCTTTTGGGAAATCCTAAGGGTGAAGATGACATGAGGAAGAATGGTGGGGAGAGGCAGCTCCAGCAGGCCAATCTGAGGTAGCCTCTGGCATTCCAAGTGCCTCATAGCCCAAGGTGAGTATGCATATTCTAAATCCTGACTGTTTTTTTCAGGTCTTCCTATTAGGGTGAGTTGTAGACATCCTGTCCAACAAGTGGTTCCCCTTGTCCAGCAATCAATTTTAGAATCACACACATTTAAGCACCAATGATTCTCAAAGACAGTGTCGGCTAAGCCTACGTTTCGTAAACATACTCCTGAAGTCTTACAGAGTGCCATTAGTTCTTTTCTTTGATCCTACCCCTAACTTAGGCATGACTAAATATGATAGGATCTTAGTGGTGTGCCATAATATAGTTGCTGATTAAATTTAGAGCCCAGGGATCATCTTCCTTCTCAGTGATTTGGACGAGGGAAGTTGAGATTGAAAGTTGTCTACAGAGGTGAGAGTTTCATTCTTTTACTTACCATATCTTTCTCCCCTACCGGATCTGGAGCTCCTTGAAAAATCTTAGGTCTCAACCAAAGTAGTCAATAAATAGGTGTTGAATTAACAAATGAAAACTGGCATGGTTATATTTATGGCTTCATCACTCAAGAGTTTGGTAATTGACTTGATTTCCATGCATTACCAAATAGAAATGGATTTGGAGTCTTTCTTTAGGGGCAAGCTCTTTGTCCAGAACTTGCTGATTAAGATAAAAATTCGGAGAGGGGAAATTAAATTAGTTCTTAAGGATCCGTTAGAAGAGAATTGGTTCCCACAGTGGCCAGAAGAGGGCAGGATCCCTGTGAGAATGTGAAGGAGAGACATTCTTTGGATTGCAGAGAAGTTTCAGAACATAGGGAACTGCCTAGAGAAGGTAGGAGTTGGAGGTCAAGATAGTCTGAAGGGGGTAGGATAAGAGATCTTTAAAATTCTCTTTACTTTATTCAAACTCATCATTAATTTATTAATTTATTCCTTCCTCAAACATTACTGAGTACCTACAATGTGTTAGGCACTATGCATGGGGCTAATGATATACAGATGAACATTAGGAGCTTACAGGGAGCTTACAGACTAGCAAGGTTACAGAAATTAACAAATAAGTACATGTATAATTAGAGATTTGGGTAAGAACGATGGAAGAAAGTAACCGGACGTCAAGAGAACCACTTTAAGTTGGGGGAGATGTCTCTGATAAGGTGGAACCTGGAGGATGAAGAGTCATGTGAAAAGTTAGGAGAAACATGTTCTAGGCAGAAGGAATAGTCTTTATGAGGACCTCGAGGTGGAAGGAGGTTGGAATGTTCAAGGAATTATAAGAAGGTTGATGTAGCCTCAGTTTTCAAGAAGCAGTGAGGGAGTATTTGGTATGGGTGGATTTGAAGGAATGGAGGAGGACCATGCAGGGTTTTTTAAGCCATGTTCAAGGATTTTTATTTTCTTATGCAAACAAGGGGATGCCACTGAAGGGTTTTAAGCGGAGGAGTGATACCGTCTTGTTCAGGTTTTGAAAGATCACTCTGGCTGCATTGTGGAGAGTGAATTGGAGGGGGCCTTGGGGAAGCAGGACAGGAGGAAGATCTTCCAGCTGGAGAAGGATGATGTTAGCTTGGACTGGGTGATGCGGAAAAATGGAGAGAATTGGGTAAATCTGAGTTATATGTGAAGAGAGACTTGATGAGACTTGGTGACTGGAGGTTGAGGAATGGTGTCATGTTTTTTTGGCTAGTTTCTGTCATGAGCAATTGGGGAAGTCTAGGGAAAGGCAGGCTGGTGATGTGAGCATGGAGGGTGGGGAGTAGAAAATCAAGAGTTCAGTGTCAGACATATTAAGTTTGAGACATCCAAATGGAAATATTTTGGAGTGGAGCTCTGGAGGGAGGGTCAGTGAGAGATACAAACCTGTTAATCATCCACGTATACAAATAGCATCTGAAGCCATGAATGCGGATGACAGTACAGGGACAAGGAAGAGCAAGGGGTGAGATGTCCCAGGACTAAATCCCAGGGAGCTGTAGCAAAGGTGGGAGTCACAGTCATTTAATATTGAGGCTGTTGTGGGTTGATGGAAAGAAAGACTTTCAGAAATTAATCTAGTAAATGGCCATGCAGTCTTTCCTCTAGGAAAGTACACTTAGGTATCATTTTCTTATTGGCACTATAACACACTGACATAAACTCAGTGCCTTAAAACAGCACAAATTTATTTTCTTCAGTTTCTGGAGGTCAGAAGTCCAAAACAAAATGGGTCCCACTGGGCTAACCTCAAGGCATTGACAAGTCTTCATTTCTTCATTTCTCCTGAAGGCTTAGGGGAGAACCTGCACTTTTCTGGCTTCTAGATGCTGCCTACATTCCTTGACTTGTGCTCTGTTTCCATCTTCAAGGCCAACAAATGACAGGTCAAATCTTCCTCATGCTGCATTACTCTGACACTGATTCTCCTCTCTCCAGCTTTTCTTTTTAAAGATTCCGCATGATTACATTGGGCCCACCCGTATAATTGAGAATACTCTTTCCATCTCAAGAGCTACTGAGTAGCAACCTTAATTCCAACTGCAACATTAATTCTCCCTCGCCTGGAATAGAATATAGTCACATATTCAGTAGATTAGGATGTGAACATCTTTCGGAGGGGAGGTCATTATTCTGTCTACTGAACCTTATGAATCTTGCTTATTCCTCTTTGGAAAAGTGTAAAAGAGTGCACAGCACACCTCAAGTCCTGGAAAGAAGTCCTCTCTTATGGCCCAGAAGGATGGCACTCGACAAAAGAGTGAGACTTACTTATGTGTCTGTTTGTGCACTCACACCCAGTTGGACAAGGAAGAAAAGCCACTAGCAAAAGTTATTCCCTTGTCAACTAGAAGATATGTTTATCTGAACAGGGATCCTGAGGTCATTATCATAACTAATGTCTCTGTGTTGGTCCATTTGTCTGCTATTGCACAATACAATAGACTGACTTCAGGCCGCAGTCTTTTCCATCCCTTTATCTTGCTTTTCTCAGAGCTGTTTTCTATTTAGCAGCAGAATGTCCAAGTTAGACAATGAGGTATACACACAGAGAATCATATACACAGTGTATACATGTGGATATTGTCTATACATTATATATATACATATATATATGTATATGAATGTCAAATATCTACGAACTCGCTGAAGTTTCAGACCAATACAGACATAAAAAAGACAAAGAGGGCAGAGTGAATAAAATCAACATTTTTATTACTTGGTGGATAAAAATTTTACTTGGAGCAAATAGGTGTTTATTTATTTACCTAATGATCCCATTTCTCTTTATTGGGGTAAAATATACCCGATGATGTCTCGTGTTTAAAAAAAAAAGATGAGACCTTATTTTGAATGACTTAATGTATATTCTTGAAGTAAATGCTTATTCATTTCAATACTCTTTTAAAGAAATATTTGAGGCATAAATTTATATCTAAGCATCATTTTAACTCTACCCCATAATGCTGATAGGTGGTACTTTCTGAGTCGTTGATGATACCTCATTTGGTGATAATATGTATAAAGTAATGTAATCTCAGGGCACCTAGGTGGCTCAGTTGTTAAGTTGTTAAGCCTTCAGCTCAGCTCATGATCCCAGCCTCCTGGGATCGAGTCCCGCATCGGGCTCTCTGCTTGGCAGGAAGCCTGCCTCTTCCTCTCCCACTCCCCCTGCCTGTGTTTCCTCTCTCACTGTCTCTCTCTGTCAAATAAATACATAAAATCTTTAAAAAAAATAAATTAAAGTAATGTAATCTCTGTGACATCCAATTTTTGAAAAATTTCGAGCTATCCTTGGCAGCCTAGTCTGTCAATTGCAATAATGTTTTATATGTGCTTGAATAGGATGCGTATCTTCAGTTTGGGGAGGACAGAGTTCCATAGAGCTGTAATTAGCATCCTGAAACCACGATGCACGGCCTGCAACAAAAATGCAGTTTGTTTGTTTTTTAAAGATTTTATTTATTTATTTGACAGAGAGAGATCACAAGTAGACAGAGAGGCAGGCAGAGAGAGAGGGGGAAGCAGGCTCATGGTTGAGCAGAGAGCCTGATCATGACCTGAGCCAAAGGCAGAGGCTTAACCCACTGAGCCACCCAGGTGCCCCCCAAAAATGCAGTTTTAAATTTACTCAGCAGGAGTAAACTTCCTCTGTCACTGAATGTAAGTTCTGGAAAGTGTGATGTCTTTCTTGGTGAACTCCCAAATAATAGTCCTGTTCCCACTTTGAGCCCCAAATTCCCGTTTCTGGGCAGGGTCCTGCAGAAGATGTCCACTGATGCCTCAATCTGTGTTCAGATGAGATTGTTCTTCCTTTCACGCTAAGGTCTGTGGCTGGCTGTGCCCTGCCTTGGTGGGTATTGCTGGCTTCTGGGTCCTCATTTCCTCTCTCTCCTTGCATCAGCTTCTCCTTCACCTGCTTGCTGCTCCTTCTTTGCACCAGCAAGTACCTGCCTAGGTCAGAACTGGGAATTACCCTGGACTCCTCATCCTACATCCACCCGTATTTCTAACAAACATCAAGACTCATCAACTCTACTTCCCAACTCTCTCTCACCTTGGTCCCCTTCTGTCAGTCTCTGCTGCCCCTGCCTCTGTTCAGGCCACTGTTATCTCTTGCTTGCATCACTGCAATCGTCTGCGGATGGGCCCTTATCTGTTTTAACCCCTACTAACTTCTTTCCACTGGAGTCAGTGATTTTCCTGAAATATAAGTCTGATGACATCATTCCTGTTCAACTCATTCAGTGGTTCGCCATAGATCCTAGAACAACTTCAAAAACTTCAAACTTCCTAACTATGCTTACATGACCCTTCAGGATTTAAACCCATTTTTTTTGGAATTTCTCTCCAGCATCTTCTGTGATCATTTCTCTCTTCCTAAAATGAATCTGCAGTTTAGCCATTCTTGCAAGGTTTAAAAGAGGCTAGGCCCTGTCACCTTGAAACATACTGTGTAGAGCTTTATGTCTTTGAGACTGATGATATTTCTTGAGTTTACATATCTTAACTCCCAGAGAGTGGAATGATGGAAAAAAGATTATATACACACATGCTCATATACATGCACACGTATATAATACCTATATATATGCATATTTGGAAACATACATATTTACATACCTACATGTATGTATGTATAATAAATGTTTGAGATAAATATATGGAAAAAAGTACATAAATGTGTATATACATGATGGGAAGTACAACAATCAATGAATGCTTTTAAAAATTATACATAGATGGGGGCACCTGGATGGCTCAGTGGGTTAAGCCTCTGCCTTCGGCTCAGGTCATGATCTCAGGGTCCTGGGATTGAACCCCGCATCAGGCTTTCTGCTCAGAGGGAGTCTGCTTTCCTCTCTCTCTCTTCCTGCCTCTCTGCTTACTTGTGATCTCTCTCTCTGTCAAATAAATAAATAAAATCTTTAAAAAATATATACATAGATGTCTGATTATAGATGGTAGATTGACCAACACATTAACTTCCTCTTCATCTCTAGACTCCATTAGAATCTTAGTAAAGCCATAAAAAAATATGGATCCCTGAGGATAAAAAGAATGGAATTGGAGCCAATGGCAGTTAAAAGATTTCTACACAATCCTGGGATACAGATTTAGCAAATTTAGCAAAGGAGGGGAGGCTGCCTTTTTGACTCCATGCAGAGGGAGACAGGGACAAAGGAAATCAGATTTTCCCAGAGGAATCCTAGAAGGACTAAGCATTTGGAATGCCAGGCAGAGTAGCGGTTGATATTTAGGCATAGGGCTGACACAGGGAAAGAATATGAGTCAGCTGACTGCCATCTATTTCTTTGGACATAAGATATCAATAGCCTCGTTTCCGTACTGAGCCGAGAAGTCAGAGGTGACTTCCCAGGAGACCCGAAGAATATCAGAGAAAAATAATAACCTCTACATACCTGGTGTAGGAAGAGTTAAAAAGATAAAATCAAGAAAATCTCCTAGAAAACAAAATGATAAAGACAGAAGAGTATATAAAAGACAATCATAGCAGTGTAAAGGATTAAACCAGCAGGATCAACAGCTGGCCGGTGGGGTGTCCAAAAAGATGGAAGAGAGAAAATGAAGGTGAAGAAAGTATCAAAGGAAAAGAAAAGGAGATCTCCCAAGGTTAGTCTGTTCAAATAATCAGCTTCTCAGTGAGACATTCCCTGACCAACCTCTTTAAACTGCAGCCCCTCTGCTCAGTGCTGTGTTCTCCCTCCCTATTCAGTTCTTCCCCCTTGAACTTGTAACCACTGACCTACTACATATTGTACTTGTTTATCTGAACTCTCGCTCCCCCCAGACAAGGAGCTCTGTCAGCTTTATTCACGGTGGCATCCTCAGTGCCTGGCTGGTGCTTGGCATAGTAGGTCTTCCGTAAATTATTTGTTGAGTGAATACATAAGTCAACAATGCCTGAGATGTAGAGTCTCCTCTGCCATGGACAGAAGTCAATGGGTAATGCCTCAGACTGGTTCATCAATAAAAATATGTAAAGCTCATAGTTTAGAAATATGAGGCAACCACCTGCAGGCACAGCTAACAGAGTTAAAGGCCCTGAACTGCACCTCTGGGCTGGGATGGATGAGCAGGAACGAGAACGGGCAGTCACTGTTTGTGTTCATAACTTTTTTGTGATCTATTTGCTTTTTTCACCATGTCCCTGGATGGTTTGTTTTATTTTTAAAAAATGAGTGTATGCCTTAAAAAGCATTTAAAAAATTATTTAATGTAAATATGTCATATCAATGATAAAAATAGCTAAAATTTATTGAGCACTTATTACATGCCAGGCATTGTGTTAAGCTTTACGATGGATTATTGGAGAATGTATTATGTATCTGTTGTATCTGTTGTCATTTTGCATGGATTGAAAACATCTGGATTTCACCTAAAAAGAAGGAAAAAACCTACCCTCAGTCCAAAAATATAAATATGTAGTAACTTAAACTCAGCTGAATAAATTCTGCTTATCAGTCCTCATAACAAAGATATAAATTTGATATGCTTCCTCACGTCCTTAAAATGCAAGAAAAAAAATCCCACAAATATATTTTTTTAATATTTTATTTATTTATTTGAGAGAGAGACAGTGAGAGAGAGCATGAGCGAGGAGAAGGTCAGAGGGAGAAGCAGACTCCCCATGGAGCTGGGAGCCTGGTGTGGGACTTGATCCGGGGACTCCAGGATCATGACCTGAGCTGAAGGCAGTCGCTTAACCAACTGAGCCACCCAGGCGCCCCCATAAATATTTTTTAAATCAAGCTTTTATTCCCTAGAAAATCCTTGTAGACCTGCAAACGCGCCTGCCCACGGGATTTGTTGCAAACGGAACTGTAGAAAGTAAAGGGAAAATTGTGTGGAAGCTCTTCTGGAAACATCTGTCGGTGTCACTTGCTTACTTTCCTGCCACTCTTGTCTCCACTCCACATTTCTCTGGAAGTCTGTTCATCTGGAGGGTAAGTGACCTTTGCTGCAGGAAATTTATGAGATTTCCACAACATGAAATGACTTCTGACGGAGTCGACTCTGGGCCTCAGCTGATCCGCTTCCTCTGGGCTGGGCCCGGGGTTTTCAGCCTCGCTGTGGTGCATTGGTCGTTGAGGAACACGTGGAGCCAGTCACCAGTGCAAATCATTCCTCAATCATTCCAGAGGTGAAATTTAACATTGCTAGTTGTTAAAAACATTTTTTAGCACGATTCTTTTATTTAGATGTTTCTGGTGTTTAGACTGTGCTTTGGATCTGCTGGGAGCTCCCTCTCCTTCCCTTTTCCCTTTTGCTTGGCTCAACTCCTTCCCACCTTTCGGGCTTCAGCTTAGACGTGTCCTCCCCGCCGCGGGAGGCTTTTGGGCGGTGACACAACCTCAGTGGGACTCCCGTACCTCCCATGCTTCCGGAGCATCCCTCTGACATTTCGTGTCATACACCGCATTGTCACTATCATTTATTTTTGGTCTCTGCTGGATCTGCGGCTCCCTGCTGCCGACGCTGGACTATTTTGTCTTGCTCGCTCCAGCCGTGGCAGAGTGCCCTGGTACTAAGTCGGAGGTCAGTAAGCATTCATGGGATGAATGAATGGTTGAGGGAATGAATAATGAACGAACGAATGAATGAAAGCACCTGTCCCTGTGTACAGGTCCTCCATAGTCTGCATGGACTGAGCATGCGTCAAAACTCACAAGCAATACAACTGCACAGCTGAGCTGAAAGTTGCTAAGTCAAAGGCTAATGAGTTAAAAACATTGGTTTCAATCCCCAAAGCTAAAGGAAACGAGATAGAAGGCTGTGCGTTTTTTCTGTGCTTCGTAGGAAATGAATATTTCTCAACTCTTTTTCTCCAGCACTTTCTTAAGTCAATGAGAATGCACCACGTAATTGTACAGTCCTGTGAAAGAAGAAAGTAAAATATTTGCAAAACAGTTTGCGCTCCAGGCTATCACCTAGCCTCTTCTTTAGGGCTGGACAAATAGGTGAGGGAAAGTAGTTACTGCTTCAGAGCCTTTGAATAATCGTTAACAGAGACCATGTGGAAAACGGAATTCACCTCATCACTCATGAGCTCGGGTTCCGGGTTATGTGAAGTGAAATGTTTTCAGTGCAGCCCCTCCTCCACCTACCCACCCCCACCCCCTTGCTGGGGCCATGAAATGCTCTAGAAGCATCAGGCTTACTTCCTGCTTCTCTATTGCTCTTCATCGGGCCAGAGCTGAATACCCTCACGAATGATATGAAAAAGTTGAAAGAGAACATAAAGGTGGTTTTAAAATTCGAATCTAAGGTTAGCGGGAAGATGATTGTTTCAGGGGGTGTCGTCATTCTGTGATCACTGTGAAGTTGGGCAAGATTTCATTTTTTGGTGCAAGTTAGGGGACAGGCTAAGCAACAACAAATCAAAGGAAAACATTTTTTTTTTGGAACTGCCTTCTGGACTTGCAAAGGAGCAATTAAAAGAGAATTATTCTACTTGCCTTATGTGATGGTTTATGTGTCATATGTGTGTTGCTGGATTTTCAGTTTATGAGACTCTAAAAGACAATAGATAAGTCAGGATGCTATTGACAATAACCATAGGAAAATTTTCATTGATAGGGAAGACTAGATTCTGCCTCAATGCCTATTTTTATATGGCAATTGTTTCTTCTGTCAGAAAAGTATTTCTTTTAAACAAAATGTATCTTTGATTCAAATGATGTTCCAGAGACACATAGAGTTAAAAGTTGAAAGAGAGTTGGTCACAAATCTTTGTGTGTTTTTCTGAAGATTTTATTTATTTATTTGTCAGAGAGAGAGAACAATCAGGGGGAACAGGAGGAGGAGGGAGAAGCAGGTTCCCTGCTCAGCAAGGAACCCAGTGTGGGGCTGGACCCCAGGACCCTGGGATCATGACCTGAGCCGAAGGCAGACACTTAACTGACTGAGCCACCCAGGCTTCCCATTGGTCACAAATCTTTATCATGTCATCCATTATGACCACAACAGCTACACTATCTTTCACTTATCCAAGGGTGATAATAAGTTATGTTTCATTCACTTTTTTAAAAGTTTATTTGTTTATTTTTTATTTAGTAATCTCTACACCCAATGTGGGGCTTGAACTCACAACCCCAAGATCAAGAGTCATATGCTCTTCCAACCGAAACTGCCAGGTGCCCCTCATTCACTTAACTTTACTAACTCTACTTTACATACTAGTCTCTGGCTCGAATTATAATTGTTATTATAATAATGGTTATTGTAGCTTAATTATGGCTAATTGTATTTTTTTATTTAAGCTTTTTTATTTAAACATATAATGTAACCCCACCACCCTCTCCCAACCCCTCTCCCCCCCACCCCCCTCAGTTTGTTTTATGACATTAAGAGTCTCTTTTGGT